>SSNP01000023.1:2592570-2704716 GCA_006937955.1 Pachypanchax playfairii
GTCTTCTGCAACGGTAAATTTTATACTACATTTAAAAAGGTCATCAAAAGACTTGATTGCTCTTTTGGAAACATTCAATTACTCTACTTGATATGTCTGTACTTTTTAGATAAAGTTTTACTAATGTTCTCAGTCAAATTTAACTAACAGAACCTGGGAGGACATGGAAATCTGGGATTGAACTGTCAGCCTTTCCCCTCTCTCCATAAGCTACAGCCACCCCAGTTTAATTCTCAAGGGTAGCATTTAGTTGAATACACATTTCATAAATTGGTTTATTAAAACCTTAATTCACAATAAGTCGGGGTGTTGTGTATAATGGGACTGCAAACAGAATGCAATGATATGCAAATCTCATGAATCCATGTTTAAATAGAACAAACAGCATATCAGATGTTGAGATATTTTACCAATTCAAAAAAAATATTTGCTCATTTTGAATTTGCTAGTAGCAACAGGGAGTGGGAACAGGGCAATATTTATGATTTTTATGATTTACCAAAGAAGAAACCATACAATATTTAAACACAATCCAGAAATGATGACTCTTTCCTGGGCCAAAGCTCAATTAAAATGGTCTGAGGTGACGCCATGTCCTGTGGACTGAAGAGGAGAGGGACCATTCAGTTTGTAATCAGTAGACAGTTCAAACATCTTCTCCCATCCAGACAATGTCTCTTTCAGCAAGACAATGTTAAACCATAGACTGCATCCATCACATGCAGCATGGTTACACAGGTGAAGAGTCTGCTTACTGGACGGACCTGCCTGCAGTCCAGACACTAATAGAAAACATCTGGTGCATCATCAAATTAAAGTTCTGGCCCCAAAGGCAAAGAACTGTTGAGCTAAAATCCTGCATCAGACAAAATTGGGACATTTCTCTCCTAAAACTCCAGCAGCTGGTCTCATCTGTTTCCACATGTTTAGAGAAAGCTGTTAAAAGAAGAGATGTTACATTATGGTAAACATCACCCTGTTCCAACTCTACAGATCTTTTGCCATGAAATTCAAAATTAGTTCATACGTTTTAATAAATGGTAAAATATCTCATTGTTGTTCATGCTCTAGGGTAAGATTTGCAATTACTTGCATTCAGTTTTTATTCACATTTTACAAAACTTATGAATTTAGGTTATATTTATGTTCTCATTTATTAGAATATACTTTAAATTTATATATTGTGCAATTAAATCATGTAGAACCTCAGAGAAAGATTATACAGTGTAGTGTGGAAAATGCAAAGCTAAAAATGCTCAAGTGGCTGCATCATTTTGTTACCTGATAAGTTGGCAGTTTATAATAAAATGAACTCTTGTATTGATCTTTATTTGAAGCAGCACATACAGATCATCAGTACAAATTGCCCTTCAGAGTGTTTTAAAGTTCAGCCAAAATAAACTTGTCTTGCTGTGCAGCTTGCATCTTTATGAAGGAGTTTTACATTTCAGCTACTGAAGCTTGATATTTTTTTAAATACATTTTTTGAGTGAGGTCATAAAATCAAGACATCGGAATTAAAATTAGTTTATAGAAAACCCAAAAGTACCAACGCTCTTTTACAGAGAATCCACACTGGTATCATTTCCCTTCTTGTAAGTGTCTGTGCTCTCCTTGACTGCAGGTGAGAGTGTGGAGGAGAATGCTTATGTAGTGCTACGGTTGTTGATTCGTCGACCGGAGTGTTTTGGTCCTGCTCTGAGAGGAGATGGGGGAGACGGACTTCTAGCAGCTATGAAGGAAGCCATCAGGATCTCTGAGGATCCTTCAATGGATGGACCGCTCCTCACTCATATGTCCAACAAAACACTGTAAGTGTGACATTTATGCAAATGTATAACATAAGAGCCAAAACAAACTATTCCCCCAAAAAATGGGCTCTGATGATTGATGCATATAACAGAGACGCTGTCCTGGACAATGATGATGATCATATTCACATGGGACACGCTATCATGACCTTCTACTCGGCTCTTATTGACTTACTGGGGCGCTGTGCTCCAGAGATGCATGTAAGTTTTGGTTTTTTTTATCCTAAGTTTAAGATTACTGATAACTTTTTGGCCTAATTCTGGTGACAAGCATCAAAAAATATTTAGTAAACTTCTTTTAACTGAAGTATAACTAAGAAACACATTTTGTATTTTGTATATCATAAATGAGCAAAATATTTCAGGCAAAGCTTAAAATTGTGTATGAGACAATTTGTTTGATTTAGTAGTTGGTAGGCAAAGATTCAAACCAAATTTAATTTAAGCAGTACACATTGAACTTTAAGGATACAATTATTAACAGTGTCAATTATACTGTAATTGTTCTTTGCTGTAAGTTTGAAATTAACTAATTTTTCCTGTTTTTTTTCTGAAATGTTCAGTTAATTCAAGGAGGTAAAGGAGAGGCCATTAGAATCAGGTCTATCCTGAGGTCACTCATCCCTATTCAAGATCTCGAAGGAGTCATCAGCATCCACTTTCAGCTCCCATCAGTGTCTGAAGGTTAATGGACTAACCTGTCTTCCTGTACATACTGTATCTACTTAAACCTGCATTGGCCTTTTGTTGTCATTAAACATTAAAGCTTTGATTCATTCTTCTTTTGTATAACATGCTGCAGTCAAGATGAATCAAACAAAATGGCAACAAAAAATGTACAAGAGAATGTTACTGAGAACAACTAAGATCTTAGATCTCAGTGAAAGTTTTTTCTTTTTGTTTTGTAGATGGTTTGTTGGTTGAGCGTGAGCTATCAAAAGTGTTCTGCCCAGACCACAAGGCAGCTGTGGTTTTGTTTCTGGATCGTGTTTATGGCATTGAGGACCAACATTTTCTTCTCCACCTTTTGGAAGTTGGCTTTTTGTCTGACCTCCAAGCAGCTGTGTCTCTTGACACTGTGAGTCTCATAACTAATTTTTATATGAAAGCATTTCTTAAGTGTTAAAAACATTTGTAAATACTGGAGATACTGAAACACTGGTCACAAAGGACTTGGTTTGTTTATTTGATAATTATCCATCCATCCATTTTCTACACCCATTTATTCCCATGTAGGGTTGGGGCGGGGGTTGGTGCCCATCTCCAGCTGTCATTGGGCAGAAGTCAGGGTACACCCTGGATGGTTAGCCAGTCCATCACAGGGTAACATACAGATGGATCACCATTTATACAAACACATACGGCATATTTTAGTTTGGACCCAAACATGCAAAGATGAACATGTAAACTTCATACATCAAGGTTCCAGCTGAGTTTTGAAATCAGAACATTCTTGCTGCAACAGCTGCTAACAGCTGTGTGATGTGCAGGCCCAAAGTTAATGTTGTATTATAAGTTTTTAGCTTTGTGACACAAACAAAATACTCTATACATTGTTCAAAGTTAATATGAGCAAAACACATTTTTTTAAGATTTCCAGTTCTTCCTGCTGCCTCATGTACTTTATCTAAAGTTGATTTTTATTTTGTTCAAATCTGTTTGAAATCTGTTTCTCTTTGTCACAGGTGGACCTCGGATCCAGTGATATGGCCCTGGCCCTCAACAGATACTTGTGTACTGTTGTTCTTCCACTGTTCACCAAATATTCAGCTCTCTTCCTCAATTTAGAGGATCATATTTTCCTGGTTGACTCACTCATCCAGACAGTCTACCAGATTTCAAGAGTTCTTAGCTTGACCAAGGCTCAGAGAGACACTACAGAGGACTGTCTGCTGGCTTTGTGCAGGTACAGCCTTAGCTGGTTTGACAGTGTAACAGCTTGCAGGGCCTCAAATCACAGGCATTTGCACCAGGAAGGCAAACAATCGTTTTAGTTTTGCTTCTCAATCTGTGCTTTTCTTATAGATTCATCACAAGAATTAGGCATTTCCATAAACTCTGTTATGTAACCATCCAACCATGAAATGCCTCATTATATTTGATTAGTCATTATGATGTCTGTTTTAACATTTCAAACCTAATTTATGAAATTACATCAACATTAGTTTGACTGATTTTGTGCTCCTTTAGATTATTTAGTTATGTTATAAGAAGAGAAACTCAGCCAAAATAGTGGAAATTTGTATGTGTGTATAAATGTGGTAGCTACGGCTTTATTGTTGCTAATTCTTCTTGTTTTGTTGTCCTCAGTAAACTCCAGACATCTACATTGCAGCCTCTACTTCGACGGCTTGTCTTTGATGTTCTTCATCCTACAGATTCCAGCAAAATTCCACTAAAGGTGACGCATAAGATGATATTTTTTTGCGGTTTTTATGAAAATATATTTGTAGCTCAACTTGTTTATTTATCTTTATCTCTTCCAGCTCTTGACCAATCATTATGAACAGAGGTGGAAGTATTACTCCAACACTGGCAGGCAGGGTGACCAGAGTTCGACCTCTGAAGAACTGCGCCTCTCTAGAAAATTATTCTGGGGGGTGTTCAATGCTTTGACAAAGAGGGTAACCTGAACTGAATACCTCTTTAATTTTTAAGATTAAATTTAAATAATTTAATATTGTACCTTCACAGAAGAAAAAAAAAAAAAAAGAACTTCAAAAAATTGTTTAATCTTTCAGTGGCAATGAAAAGCTCAAAGTCTAAATCAGAAGAAACGATGAAATGCATTTCTGATGTTTTCCTTCAGTGTATTCAAAGAGCCTGAGTGAAGGAGACTGAGAAGCAACACACTGAAGATTAATTGTTAATTATTTATTTATACACTGATATGAAACCTCCCAAGACTTGAAGAGAAACCTAGACGAGTCATAATCAAAAAATGACATTAATTTTGTGGTACAAAAATGATGTTTTTTTGTATCCCACTTATAGTTTTATTTAAATTATCAGTGATCATTAAAACTGAATGATCCTTTGTTTTAATGAAAAAGCATTAAAAAAAAAGTGACTTTTTGGGGACCATATAGTATGATTAGAATACATAATTTTACATCTATTTTGTGTTTTTACCCCACTTATCATTTTTTTCCATCCATATACAAAATGTGGTACTTTTATAATTGTTGGCCAAATATTGTGTAAAAACAGAAGTATTATATGAGATAAGAATTTACAAACCAGATCTGGTTGGGAAAAAAAGCAATTATACAAATATGAGCTTTTTGTCCTGCTCATGTGTACTTGACAGTTTTATGCAAAAATATTTTTTTTATTTTTGCAAGACTTGAAAATTAAGTTGCTTGTTATGTAAAGTCACTCAGATGTGGTTAAGCTTTTTTCATTGGTAACTAGCATAGGTATACCAGCTCTGTTTACGATACCAAACATGGATCGAAGAATCAGTGGATGGAAGAAATCTGATATTGTTTTATAAGTGTGTTTATTCTTAGTTACTGTATCAAAAATATAATTTAGTCCATCATGCCTTAAAATAAATTTTTAATTTAGGTATAATCTATACTGGTCTCAAAATTTCTGCACTTTACTCCTCTCTAATTTTTACAGACACTCAAAATAAAGTGACAGATTTTTAAAGCCAGGAGATTAATCCTAAAATTCTTCAATAAAAAAATACTAATTTAAAATCATTTTAATGTATTTTCTCTGCTTTGTTCCCTGTCTATCTTCATTTTTTCCCCCTGTCTTTTCAAACTCTGAAGTCCAATGTTCCCCAGTTGTTGTCTGTGCAGTGTCTCTCTGCAGTAGCCAAAGCTTTGCCTCCTGACCACATGGAGCCAAACTGTTTGTCTCAAATTGAGAGAAAATCATCAGTGGATACAGATGGGAACTTTGACCCCCAACCTGTCGACACATCTGAGTATAATGCTAACAAAAATCTTATGTTAATGAAAACATTGACACAAATCTGATCAGTTGGTAGAAGCAACTTCATAGTAATAAGGTTAAAAACTGTGATATTTCCTTTAGTGTCTCCGTACCTGAGAGACTGGAATTTGTAGTGAACAAATACGCAGAGCACACTCATGAGAAGTGGTCTCTCGACAAGGTAATATCTAAACTCTTCACAATTAAGTTGTTATAAATAACATATAACTTTTCACTGATATAGTGTCACAAAATTAAGGTTGTGTAAGTTTGTTAGTGAACCTGTGTTTGTTATCCCTGACAGTTTGCCAATGGGTGGGTTCATGGGGAGCAGCTATGTGAGACCACCAAGGTTCACCCCCTCCTGAAGCCATACAGAGCTCTGGCTGAGAAGGTGAACTGAATTTAACTTTTAGGGTGTGTGTGTTTTTGAGTGGAGAAATCTGCTTTAATAATGAAAGCAGTGAACTGACACATCCCAGAGGGATTAGCATACTAAATGTGGTATATGTGATATAAAATATTTAAATGATGTGCTTCATGGTTTTTGAATTATAACCCTCCTGCCTTCATTACAAAACATGCCGAGTGGGCAATACAGTTTGTTCCAACTTATTTTAATGTTAATATAGTTTGTGGGGTTTTTCACGGCATCTTTCTGAATTCTAAATTTGTCATGGGTCAAACAGGAAAAGGAGGCCTATCGCTGGGCCATTAAAGAGACAATAAAGAGTATGTTGGCCTTTGAATGGACCATAGAACGGACCAAAGAGGGAGAGGCATTTGGAATGCATGCCTGTGCTCGCAGGGTCTCTCAGTCTGGTCAGGTGTGTTAATTGTCTATACTTAGCCTGTCAGAAGTGATTTTAAATTCTGGAAGTAGTCAGCTTCACAAGAAAAAACATTATATAAAAAAACTGTCATTTGTTTCCTGTCTCAGCTGTCCTTTGAAGGAGCATCAACTTTCAGCCCCAAACCTTTGGACATGAGTAGTATTACCTTGTCATGGGACCAGTGTGTAAGTTCTAAAATTGTTAATGGGCCTCCTTTTACATTGCGTTATTGGGAAATTTGGTACAGTCTCAATTTTATGATTGAATCTGTGAAAATAGGGAGGTTAATCTTGTCTTATATTCATGTCCTATTGTCTTTAGGCCATGGCTGAACAGTTGGCTGAGAACTACCACAATATCTGGGCCAAAACTAAGAAGTTGGAACTTGAAAGTAAAGGTATTAAAAATGGCTTTGAACCCTCCCGATCTATTTTTCTGTCATAACAACAGGCCTATAAAAGTTTCTTTGTATTCAACACATTTCTATTCTCAGGAGGGGGAGACCATCCAGTGATTGTACCATATGGCGCTCTGACTGCCAAGGAGAAGACAAAGTTCAGAGAAAAAGCTCAAGATATTCTTAAGTTTCTTCTCCTCAATGGCTACACTGTGTGGAGGTAGGCTTATGACTGCAAAAGGATAACGTGAAATATTATATTTATAGGAGATAACCAAGATGTCTTCCAGTTTTGAATGACAATTATTTTACCATCCTCATATCAAATTTCCATCTTTCTTTCACTAACTCTGTCTTGCATGGATATAAAATCATTATCCAGGCAGCAAATGAATGTATAACCACTCAACACAACACTACAATAAAAGTTCTGATTTAGCCTATAATTGGTCCAAGTTACAAAGCCTAAAACATTCATATAATTCTGTGTGATTGCATTCCCACTGCAGGGATCGGAAAACAGTTGACGTTGACTTTCCTGTCACAGCCCACTGCTTCGGTTACATTTTCCTCCAGCGGATGTTGTGTCACACCGAGGAGGCTCAAGAGAACATGCTAAAGCTTGGTAACATGACTGCATATGTATGAAAAAGACTAAAAGATACAGAAAAAATAAAAATACAAGGACTTTTTATGCAACTATCTTATGACGACTCCGTGTGATACTGAATACGTTTGAACATATACTTGGCCTTGAATTATTAATCTAAAGGAAACAGTCTCTTGAGTCCATACTCTGCAAGTTTCTCTTAAGATAGCTCTGACTTGTGAAATTCAGATTAGGTCTGATCGTGACAGTTGGTCACGTCAGTACTACAAAGAAACACTTTTATCATACTGTTTGTGTGATTAATATTTCCCCACATCTTTTACTACATCAGGATATCGTTAATCTGATTGTGTGGGGCTAATACGTTTCCTTACAGAGGTGATCCAAGCCAGGGGACAGACATCTAAAGGAGAGAGGGCTCCAGATCAGCAACCAGTAATATTTTTCCAGAAGGTTTGCATCATCTCTAATTCACATCAAATCCTCAAGTCATACATGTGATAAGAAACCTCTGACACTGATTTAGCCCACTTCCAATTTAATTTTTACCAATGGCCTTTTATTCCTTTCCTAATAGCCTTTTCTTCTCATGTCATTTATGACATCTAATTAGTTTTGTTAGATGGTTGCTATGGGCAATGTCTATACGCCAAATCCTTTGTGGCCGTGTAATTTATTTAACCACATCGGAAATCCATGTGGGTGTTTCGATTGCCATCAGGACATAGATTAAAGCCTCCCACACTGCTCTGCCTCCAAGGAGGCAGCGAAGAATTGGTTGATTTTTCATTGATGGGACCCCCTGAGTCAGACCCAGTCAGCCAAGACTGTGAACAGTCATGCATCTCATCTCTACACCCCACACCTCCCACGCAACCCACTCTCACATGCAGGGAAGCAAGTCTAATGCTCTGTGTGTGTCTGTTTATTTATCTGGTGCTTCAGACATGTTAGGCGTAACAATTAAAATCTTGTTAAATACACAGCAACTGTTGCTCAGTTTATGATTAAGTATTTCTTTTTTAATAAAATCTTTGCTGTCTGAGGCTGTATTTAATACAAATATATTAAAAGTACCACAAAAATGGATTCGACATTTTGTTGATGCCATAAACTGAAGACCGATGTGTGTTTATTTATGAAGTAACACTGGTGATTACTTCATTACTCCACAGGTTCTCATTCCTCTTCTTGAGCAATATGTCAAAAGCCATCGTCTGTATTTCGACACCACTTCTCTCAGCTCATCTGATAACAGAAGCCATGCAACAAAAAAGGAAAAAGAGATGATTGTGTGGTATGTAAAACCTCTTAAAATAAAGTTATATAGAAATTCTGTGCGTTGACTTTATTAACTTCTTTTTATGTTTGGTAAAAACTTTTTGTTTCTCATTCCTGCACTTCTAGCCTCTTTTGTAAGCTTGCAGATTTAGTAAGACACGGGATCTCGCTATTTGGTGAGGACTGCTTTGAAATGAAGCTTATTCCAACATTGTTTTACTAGTTTCTTGATGCATGCTGTATGTTTTTGTCTTAACTTCCATAATTTCAATGCAAATCTATTTTCTCAGGAAATGAAGCCTCAGCAGTTACTAGCTGCCTCCGCGTTCTGACTCAAGCTCTTGATGCTAGGTAGCTAGATGGCACTACTGTCACACTGCCCAAATCTTACTCTGCCTTTAGCTTTATTAGTGTTGCACCACCATGTAGGGATGAGTTGTCTGGTGTAATTGAGCCTCTGATACGCTGATGCTATCTAATTGTGGTAGAGATTCCCTGAAGACGATGCCGCTGAAGCATGACGCTTCAGCAGAGATTGATGTCATTATGATCCATCAGATATTTTAATTTATTTATTTAGTTTTATCATAGCTAGCCAACATAATCCTAATGAAACTTCTAACTTTTCTCATTTTATGTTGTTTTTGTAAAAAGTAAGCAAAAAAACATTGATTCTTATTTATTCTACAAATATTTTATTACATAGAAAACATTGTTTAAAGTTCGTTATTTTTCAATCCTCTCATTCTAGAATAATAACATCCGCTCGAGAGTCTATCCAGACTTTGCTCCATTCGTTTTTCATGACCGCTGCAGCTGACTTGGAGATGACAATGGAAAAGGTTTCTGAGACTCAGAGTCGAGGTCAATTAGCTAGAGGTGTAGCAATGGTTCTCAACTACACAACCTCCATTCTTCTACCCACGCTCACTTCCCTCTTTCATCATCTTGGTAACCAAAACTCTGGAGCAGACCTTCTGGGTAAGGGTTACTTTTGTGCTTTCCTTGAAAAAGTAAAGGTTTTCATATAAACATGCTATAATTCAAAGTGTAGCATGATAAATACTTTCAGTTTTCAGTTGTCTTGTTTATTTAATTTTGCAAACCGAGGAGTGGGATGAACAGTTGGTTTCTACACCTCTAAAATCACTTAGAGACCTTTCACATGTTTTAAATAATTGAGCATTTAGGGTTTCAGTCTTGGCCACAAAGCAGCAGGAGCATATTGACTCTCACAGTGACATCCAGACCTTCCACAAATCATTCATTACAAATCAGCAGGCATTCAGCCAGTTTATTTCAGTGCACTTGGGTGCTTCTGAGAATAGGTTTCTCAGCGTTAAACTTCACCTTGTCCTTCCAGTTGGCAGCATCCAGGCATCTTGTTACAGGATCTTGAACAGCGTCTACTCCCTCGGAACCAGTAACAGCATCTACATGGAAGGGTACTGCTCGTAGTGAAATGTTGTTTCAGAGAATGTGTTGATGTCAGTATTGTCTACTTTTGTTCTTGCTTTATTTTGTTAGTTGTCTTCTTCTTTTTTCCAAACATTTAATCAAAAAAATCTTTGTGTATATTGTACATAAAATTGGTGAAATTACATACGTATCATTCTAATACTTGCTCTCAATGCAGGCAGAGGTCATCAGCAGGTGCATGTCTGGCGGCCCTGACTGGTGCATTTCCTGTCTGCTTCCTGGAGTCATCTCTAAACCAAACCAATCCATATTCCATTTATAATACCATGAGTGCTGCTGAAATGAGAGGTGAATCTCTGATGCTTTCAGGTTTTATTTAATTAATCCCCGGCACCATCAATAAACTTTCCCTTTTGTTAGAATATGGACTGCCTGATCAGGTGGAGGACGTGTCTCTCCACCTGCCTTCTTTGGAGGAGGCTCTGGAGGAAGTGGAGGAGTTGGCAGGTGCAGGTGTTCACCAGAACCACTACAAACATGTTGCAGAAGTCACTTTGCCTATGTTGTGTAGTTATGTTTCTCACTGGTGGCGCTGGGGCCCTGAAGCTCATCCAGATACCCCGGTCTTCACATCGGTCGTTCCTCAACATGCTAACATCCTGCTTGGTCACATACTCCGCATTATCCACAACCATGTTGGTGCAAGCCAGGGTGACTGGATTCGGCAACTTGGAGGTACCATGATCTTATGTAATACTGTGGTTACTGTGCTGAAATCTGTAATCCCTGCTATTAAAGACTGTATCTTATGTTTCAGCTTTTTCCCTGCCAATCATATGCAAAGCGCACATTGAACTGTTGACGAGCCACTTCCTGCCACTTATGGAGAAGTTGAGAAAGAGGACAGAATGTGTTCAGCTAGAAGAAGAGCATATGAAAGCAGAGGGGTGTTGTATTTCTGAAGCAGAGCTGCAGTTAGAGCAGAAATACAGAATCCTAATCCAAGACCTCTACACTTTCTATCCACTTCTCATCCAATTTGTTGATTCCAATCGGTAAGACACAAAGAAAAATAACTTATTAAAGAAAAGACAAATCTTTACAAATTGAACCTGAGCGTTAATAAAAATAATTAAAATTATTATTATTTTTTTGTAATGTTTGGCATATAGTCTCTGATGTCCTTGACAAAATGCAAATGACATATTAGTTTTGTTTTTGAGATTTTGATAATTGAAAAAAAAATTCTTAGAGATTTAATTTAACGGCCACGGGCAAATTTAATTTTGACAATATAGAAAAAAGCATAGCTTAAATATTTATGTGATTTAGACAAGGTTCAGCTTCAGAATAATAAATTCTGTGATGTTAAAAAGCTGTTTTGCTTTGTTTTGTTTCAGAGACAGATGGCTGAAAGTGCCCGTCCCCGAGGCTGCGCAGCTGTTCAGCATGGTGGCAGAGGTCTTTGTATTCTGGGCCAGATCTCATGTAAGAACATACAGTGTTTTTCATATTTTATTTATAATCCTCTGCTATATATGCTAGATGCATGTGAATATTGTTACCAATACATGGTACATATTTTCTTCATATGTTGATTTCTACATCAGCATTTCAAATGGGAGGAGCAGAATTTTGTGGTTCAAAATGAAATCAACAACTTGGCTTTCTTGGTCTCCCGTAACAAGATGTTAGAGGTCAGTGATGCGTATGGTTTGATCTGTGGTTGTACGCACTCATGTCCAAAAACTGCATCTCTGTCTTGTTCAGATAGTGCCTGCTGATTGAGTGCAAATAAATAAATAAATAAAACAATCTCAATCCTCAGTTAAACCATGAGAAGAGCAGGATCAGGACTAAAGGGGATCGTTATTCTGCACACACCTCTCTGATTGTTGCTGCCATGAAGAAGCTGGTTCCTTTGGGACTCAGGGTTTGTTTTCCAGGCGACCAGAATCTTATCACGTTGGCTAAAAACGGCTTTTCACAGGTCGGTTGGAAATTTAGAAGCATTTTACGTCCCCTTCATCTCAAAATGTTCTCTGTGAAAAAGGAATTATTTCAGACATTTGAACTGAATTATACATGATCACATTTGACACTAGAAGATTAATGTTAATGAGAATATATGTTAAAAATTCTTTTCTCTCCACAGAAAAACACTGAAGATGAAATTCGAGAGAATATTTTCAGCAACATAAGGCATTTGCAGAGTCAGGTATAGATTATCATAATATTCATTTCCATGTGTGTTACAAAGAATTTGCTTTTTTTTTTTAATTAAAGCTAAATAAATTTGGATGTTACATTACATTTAACGAGGGGGTTATTTTTCGTCTAGCTCTAAACTGAGTTACTTCAGCGCAGAAGATACAGTATATTGGTTGCATGAACTACTTTTTTACATCTACACGTGTGTTTTAAACTGATCACTCAGCACAGCAGATACTTATTTCCAATGCTTTGAGGACATTGTGCAAATGTATTTATAGCTGAGTAAATTTACCATTTAATTTGTGCAACAAGTGTCTGGTATATTAAACTGGGAAATGCTCTCATAGCCTGTAAAATCCAAAGCTGTCGTTTTAATAATCTTTGTCAGTGACTCATTGTTCACCAGAGGCATGAATGTGACAAACGCACCAGACAGTACAATATATTCAGGAATCATTTCCATGTCTAATCTAGTGATAAATATGCTTATTCATGAGCTGGTAATGAAAACAAAAATGAACAAGCCTATTCTTTTTTTATTATTATTATTAAATCTTGACATATTTTGTTTGTTTTTCTTTGTAGGTTGAATATTTGTGTATTTTATCCATTTTGTTTTGGGCGTTTGCTAATTCTCTTTTTTTCCTTTTTGGAATCAATCCATAAACAGCAGCTTTCTACTTAGAACAAAAGAAATAAATGCAACATTTTCTTCTCCGTTTACAGGCATCAAGCAGCGTCAGGCAGGAGATTCTTAATACACAACAACAAACACAGCTTGGGGCTTTCAGTGACACACAAAGGACCGTGGACAGGATTCTAGAAATAGCTCGAGTCCTTTATTACTTGGATCAGGTGAGCTTTACGGGTCTACAAAAAAGAAAAAAAAATGATTAAGACTCTGACTTCTCCCCTTGGCTTCAAGGTCTCTGTAAATACAGTGACACTGAGTGCATCTATCCTCCTCAATGATTAGACTGTGCACAGATAATTGTGTTTGTTCAGTGAAGTGAAGTGAAGTGAAACGAAGGTAGTAAGTGTTGTTGAGCTGTCTTCCTCATCATTCAGCTCAACCAAGGTAATTATCTTTTACTGACACTTGTTGTAATGTTTTTACCTGCATGGTCATGGTTTCACAGGAGGCTTCACTGCTGATTGATTTCAAGAGCTGAAAGCTCAATTTGATCTCAAATGTCTTTTTTTGTCAGAAGTAAGAACATTATTTCATGCAGATCCACACAAAAGTGATATTCACAAACTGTCTCTAATTATGAGACAGAGATTTTTATTCTTACACCGTGATGCTGGCAGTTTCATCAGTCAGCCCAGTCTTAACTTTACTGTAAGTTTGTTGACAGCTCAGAGCTTTTGTGCATCTTTTTTCTGGTTTTTAGGTTGAAAACCCGCAGAGAAGTAAAAAGCCTGCATGGAACAAGGTGTTATCCAAGCAGAGGAAACGTGCAGTGGTGGCCTGCCTGAGGATGACTCCCCTCTACAACTTGCCTCGGTAGGAAGACCCAGAGCTTGATGCATCATTTTAAATGTACTTTTATGAATGCAAACAATGCGAGCACATTATCATTGCACATGCTTCTTTCAAAAACACGTTTGTGTGGAACAACTTTCCTGATGTCAGATAGTTTTCTTCCTGACTGCTTGCATTTGTTATTCTATTCTGTCACATTTCTTCACCCTTTTTTTCCCTCCCTTTCAGGCACCGAGCTGTCAACCTGTTCCTCCAAGGCTACAATAAGTTCTGGATATCTACAGAAGACCACAGATTTGAGGAGATGCTTGTGGAGGATTTAGCTGTGAGTTGAAGAGAGGATGGGGAAAAAATATTAGAATTTACTGTTGAAGTTTGTTTTTTTTCTTTACTGTATTTAGGCAAAGTACTTTTGAATAGTCTGTGCCATTTAAAAGAATCACGGTTGAATTTTAAAGACGTTCCTCAGAGAAATGCTCATAACTGGGCACTTGTGCAAATTTTAACCATCGTGATCAATATTTTCACAGCAGTTTGAGCAAATGCCACATTTAATTTATGTTTACGTTTTTGCATTGTACAAGTGTTGCATTTCTCAAATGAACAACATCCAACTCTCATCTGTTGTTGTCTGGGACTGCTCAAATAATCCTGTTGCCTCCTCAACGCAACTGCAAAATCATACCGATATATGTGTATATATATATATATATATATATTTTTTTAATTTATGCTTTTTTCCTGGGGTGATGAAAAGATGCAATAGCCATGTGCTCATTGTGACATTTTTATACTTGTAAATGTTAGCCATATTGTATAAATAAAGACCTTTGGGATGGAGAGAGGCGAGTTTCATGTAATGAGATAAGACAGAAGATGTTTAGTTTAGAAAATGTATTTAAAAAAATCAGACAAGCTGTAGAAATGTTTCACATGGCATTTGGCTCGAGCTGCTGTAATTATTTATCCGAGTTGATTTACATTTATATTTCATGATTTACATTCACCCCTGCTCTGAGTAGTTCTGAATTTGGCTCCTCAATAAGACTTCCAATGTTTTTCAAATAAGACAATGACTTCTCAAAACTATAAACTTTAAGATGATGCAGTTTTGGTTTTTCTAATAGAACTCCATCTATGTTCCTACGCTAAACAAAACATCCCATTATGCAGTCTGTTTTAGCATAATGGTTTATGTTTAGAAGGGTGTAAACGTAGTGTGTTTGAGCTATAGTTAACTATAAATATGTTTGTGCTGCGTGTGTATAATCCATATAAGGACTGACATTTGTTGCTTCACCCTTTCTCCTTGATCTGCAGAAAGGAGGAGCAATAAAACAATGTGAAGATGACAAAGGGGAACTAAGTGATTCTGAGGAAGGTGCTGAGCTGGTCGATCCTCTCCTGCAGCTCATTAAACTCCTCAGTCGAAGTGCTCTGACTGAAAGCAGGTGTGTGTGTGTTACGCAAGATCACATGCAATCCAGTCTGCTTTTATTACTGGTCAAATCCAGCCCAGAGAAGGTCAACACTAAATTGATCTGAAGTAGAATTATTTTTTTAATTCTTTTTCTTAACCACCATTCAATAGTCCTGCACTTCCTTACCTCCAAACCTGAACTCTGTCGTGTCTATCTGTGAACTTGGTGTGAACCTTAGAGCAGACAAACTCTGCATTTGTCTTGACGACGACTTTCTTTTGTTGTTATTATTCACAGCAAGCACAACACTGACATTCTCTACAAGTCCTATGCGGCGGTCCTGGCCAAGGTTTGTTCTGATGTAGAAGATGCCAATAAAATTCTTAACAGTTTCGCACAATTTACAGAATGACACAAATAATTGGATACAGGCGACATCGTCCTGTGAGTAAAATGTGTGGAAGCCTTGCGGTAAATAAATCAAATGGTTTTGAAAGCAGGAGAACTTTGTCAGCGTGAGACTTTCAGGGTGAATCGTAGAAAACATTCAGACGTGCACATCTTTAATAAAAAGCCAGATAATATCTTACAGTTAGAGTAATAAATCACATAGCAGAGACATAAGCAATACTGTATTATTTCTTTTAATGCATTCAGACTTGAGGGCCCCTCTGCAGATACACTCAAATGTTGCATCATGTTTTAATGGGCTCTTAGTTTTGCTTTGATGTTCTGGTGCATGTCCCGTGCAGTACGCAACAAAATGCCTGTCAGAAAGGAGGTGCAGCACATTTATAAATATTTCATGCTTGTTGTATTGACTTACTGCATTTTCGACCCTCTTTTACATCCTCACTCAGCTTTGTACATTTGGTTTCTCAGAGCTGCTGTAGAGAAGGTGATGATGATGATGATGAAGACCAGGACTTGGAAAGCTTTGAAGTGAGTAAAGTGAATCTGTTACAGTTTAAAAGTTTATAGTCCATGTAAAAAAAGTGTTTTATCAGAATTTAGATACTTTTTTTTTTACATTTGATGTGGTTTTTAGGAAAAGGAGATGGAGAAACAAAAGCTGCTGTACCAGCAGACCAGGCTTCATTTTCACGGAGCATCTGAAATGGTCCTACAAAATATTAGTGTCAGCAGAGGTGGGAAATATTAAGCAGATTAATTAAAACGATATTATCTGGAGCAGTTTGTTGTGTGATTGACAGAATTCATTTTCAGTTATTTAGATAACCAACTTAAATTGAAACTTTTTCTAGAAATATTAAAGATGGTGGTTGGCAAAGTCATCCACATAACTTGTTTTTGGGTTATTGTAGGCACAATGAGCTCCATGATTGGCCCCACTTTAAAACTAGGAATTGCTATTCTCAATGGAGGGAACACCACAGTTCAGCAGGTAATGTGTTTTATCCCCTTTAAACAGATTTACTTCCCTTGTTGTTTCACTATGTTTAAAATAATTTAAGAATATTTCATAAAAAAGAGACCCCAATAATAATTCCTGCAACATTTTTCGACACGTGGAGCTTTTCTCACAAACACTTGATGTAAACACAATGACTCAGTAGCAAAACCTTCACTGAACAAAAGCATAAATTCCCAATAATCATGTTTTCTGCATGTTAAATTGGTCAAACCTTGTCTTTGATTGTTGGGCTTTGCAGAAAATGCTGGATTATCTAAGAAAGAAGTGTGACGTTGGCTTTTTTCAGAGCTTAGCTGGACTCATGCAGTCATGTAGGTGAGTGTCTGGCAAAAAAAAAAAAAAAGCTAAATAGTACAAAAGGTGGCAGGGTTTACATATCGATTTTAAACTATATAACAAAAAAGCTTGCTTACCATTTTAAATGTGTGCCTGTCTGTGTGTGTGATTTCTGCCCTCCAGTGTTCTGGATCTGAATGCATTTGAAAGGCAGAACAAAGCAGACGGATTAGGCATGGCCACGGATGAGAGCTCAGGTACTGTAGTCAAATGGGGAAAGAAAAAAAAAAACAAAATCCATTACTGCTTCCATGTTATAACAGAGGAACCAGCTGAAAGTTTCCTGATTCAGATTTCAAATTTAAATTGTTTTCCGTCATCTTCAATATCAGTACCACCTGATTCCGTTCAACTCTGTGTTGACCTGATTTTCCTTCGACACTTCATTTTTATCTAGCATGTAGCATTTCTGCAATTCTCTCATTTTCTTTCTTACCTGCTCATCATTTTCCAAGGAGAGAAAGTGATGCCAGACAAAGACCTGACATGTGACCTGTTCCGTTTTCTCCAGCTACTCTGTGAAGGACACAACTCAGGTCATTTCTCTTTGATCTGACACGTTACAACACAGATCATATAAGTACATTGATGTCAAACAAAATCTAAGAACTGTAGATTATCATATGCTCATGTTTTACACATTTTCTAGATTTCCAGAACTATTTAAGGACACAAACTGGCAACAACACCACTGTCAACATCATTATATCAACAGTTGACTACTTGCTGCGGGTACAGGTACGATTAAAGCCAGCATGATCAAAACTCTTTAAACACATTTCCAATAATTTTCCTTTATGTCTTAAAAAAAAGAAAAGAAAAAAGTTAATTGATGCTCCGAAACCACAAACATGTTTGTGTGCAACACCATAGGAGTCAATCAGTGATCTCTATTGGTGCTACTCAGGAAAGGATGCAATTGATCAACTCGGTCAATGCAGCTTCTCCAAGGCCATCAAAGTAGCCAAGCAAGTCTTCAACACACTCACTGAGTACATCCAGGTACGTTGTTTCCAAAAATAAACCTTTTGTTTAAAAGTGTTTATCTTTATGCTGCAGTTCAGAGATGTCTGATGATGCTTTGTGATGAATTTGACTGTAAAACGTCTGAATTCTAAGTTTCTAAAGTGATGATATTTGCAGTGATTTAGGGTTTATACTACTAAGCTTGACAGTATTTTCCTTAGCTGCTTACATTACCATCTGCTCCTCCAGGGTCCATGTACTGGGAATCAGCAGAGTCTAGCTCATAGTCGTCTTTGGGATGCTGTTGTGGGATTCCTCCACGTCTTTGCTCACATGCAGATAAAGCTTTCTCAGGTAGAGAACAATGATATTCATACGGCTTCTACCCCAACAGTTTATTTGGTGGAAATTGTATAATAAGACCAACTTCCAGCTAATTTTTTTTCTAGTCATATATACAGTATATACAGTATATATATATCAAACATACATTTTCTTTAAACTGTAAAAAGATTTTTTTATTGCAGGATTCAAAGCAAATTAAACTCCTGAAGGAGCTCATGGACTTACAGAAGGACATGGTTGTGTTTCTGCTTTCCATGTTAGAAGGTAAGTAATTATTGTTACTCAAAATGAGCAAATGATGCTGTAATTAATTTGTGTTGAAAATTATTGACATGTTATTTCACAAGAAAAGTGAATTGATTGAGTTAGACTCTAATGAAGCCACTACCCAGAGATGATTGGTTGTTTTTCCAGTTTGGGTTTTAGTTTTGACAGCAGAGAAGGATGTTTATGTTCCTTATCTTTTATAAGTTTTATGCTTTTTATTCTTTTACAGGTAATGTCATTAATGGAACAATTGGAAAGCAGATGGTGGACATGTTAGTGGAATCGTCAGGAAATGTGGAAATGATTCTTAAGTTTTTTGACATGTTCCTCAAACTGAAAGCCGTTACCTCCTCAGAAAGCTTCAGGGAGTGTGACCCTGACTGTAAGGGCAGCATTTACAGGAAAGACTTCCAGAAAGTCTTGGAAAGATGCAAACGTTTCTCCCAAGCTGAGATTCACTTCCTGCTCTCCTGCATGGAGACAAACGAAAGTGAAACTGTGAGATATGAAGCCTTTGTGGACCACTTCCATGAGCCAGCAAAGGACATTGGCTTCAGCATCACCGTACTTCTCACCAACTTGTACGAGCACATGCCAAAAGATGCAAGGCTGAAGACATTCATGGAGCTGGCAGATTGCATCTTGACCTACTTTCAGTCCTGTCTTGGACGCATTGAGATCCTCGGCAAGGGGAAGCGCTTTGAACGCGTCTACTTTGAGATCAGTGAATACAGCCGCACGCAGTGGGAGAAACCACAGGTCAAAGAGTCCAAGAGGCAGTTCATTTTTGATGTGGTCAACAAGGGTGGAGAGAAGGAGAAAATGGAGATGTTTGTCAATTTCTGCGAGGACACTATCTTTGAGATGCAGCTTGCAGCTCAGATATCTGGCTGTAACACTGGAGAGAAGCGTGCTGGAAAAGAAGAGGAGGAAAAGAGTAACCGTGACGATGAAGCTACAAGCAAGGGATTCTCTTTGATTCATACTTTGTGGCTGTTGCTAACGTGTTTGCTGTCTGTGAAAAATCTGAAAACCCTGATGAAGATGACTTTAAGGGATGTCCTCACAACACTGTTTCTGCTCCTCAGATTGATTTGCATGACTCAGCTCCGGTGCATCTGTGTCATTGTTCAAAGTGTCATGTATGTGCTGTATGTAACCTTCGTAAATGGTGGACTCATAGAAAGAGCTGAAAGGATGAAGATGGTGGACTTGCTTGGTGGTATCCTCGAACCAACTCTCGATGAGGTCATGGAGGTGCCAAGCGTTTCGAATCGACGGAGGAGTTTCTCTGCCAGTTTCTCTTCCCAGACAGATTTGAGGGAGATTGGGCAAAGAGCGTCTGCGACCTTTCAAAGAGATGTGGACGTGTTGGCAGATGTGTTTGGCCTTAAACTAGAGAAAGAGGGCGGACAGTACCGACTTGTAACACAAGATCTCAGTGATAGCCTGACCGATCTGTTCAAGACGACCTCCAGAACATCTGTCACCGCTAATATGTCTGAGCAACACCAGAACGAGGTATGAATAAAATGTTTGCTTGGAATAATTAGCTTATTTTGGTTTATTGTGTTAATTCATGTGCATGTTGTTTCCACATGGATTTTACTGAGAGCAGTTTATGGACCAACCGAGCACAGAGAAGAAAGAAGACAAAATGCCTGAGTTTGAAAGTTCTAAGTGAGTTTCTTCCATCCTGAAAAGATTATTTGACTTTATTGTAATAATACAACTTTTTAACCCTAAATCAATTATCAGTTCCCAAATACTAATTGGATCGCCTGTATTATTGAAAGTCTTTGACCTTCACTGTTTGTTTTGGGATTGTTTGCAGAGGAAAGAAATCTGAGAAGAAAAGTGGGAATATGAAAGAAGAGGCTAAATGGAGAGAAAGGAGACGCTCTAATGGGTCAAAGGAGGTTCAGAACCAACAATCTGCTCTCTGGGAAATGATAAGCTCACAAAACAAACATCTTCTGGTAAAGACACACACTCAGCACAGATAAGGATGCATATCATCTGAAAATTTCCATTTTCATCCATCCATTCATTTTCTTTAACAGTTTGTTCCTATGGAGGGTTTCATATTCATATTTGTATTTCATACAAAATCTAAAATGGTAAAGGTGAAATACATCAGATTTGTTTTTTTACTATTTCATTTTTTTGTTTCTAGAATTTCTTTGCAAGGAATTTTTACAACATGCGTTTGCTGGCTCTGTTTGTTGCCTTTGCAGTCAACTTCATCCTTCTCTTTTACAAGGTGAGAGCAGCCTTTTGAGATGTATATCTAACTCAGATGTGGTATTTCCAAGAAAAATATAGCCAGTTATTCTACTATTAGACAGCTACGGCTAAATGTGATTGTCCCTTTATAAATATTAAAACGCAGATGTGGAAATTAGCAATAGAATCAAGCAATGCAGCTGTTAAATACATTTTTTTTTTCTGTATGATAATAGTAGAAATAAAATAAGCAGTGAAGTTGATTTATGTTGATTGCAAACATCTTTTTGCACAACATTCCAGCTCATTTATGGTAATGTTAGTCATTGATCTGATATATTCAAGGTTACATTGCAACATGCTTCATCTTTCATTTCCAGGTTGCATCTCCGCCTGCATCCAAAAAAGAGGAAAGAGTGATCACATACATGGATGAAGACAAACTCAGTGAAGATGACAGAGTTTATTTTGTGCTGGAAGAAAGCAGTGGATACATGGAACCGTCTCTCCACTTCCTTGCTGTTGCACACACAATCATCTCCTTCTGTTGTATTATTGGTTACTACCGCCTTAAGGTAAATGAGTTCTTCATGTTTAATCAACTGGCATAATTTGTTTTGAGTTGGTTTCTTTCCAACAACACAAGCAGACAATGATTGGATTAAAACATTAGACAATGAAAGATTTGCTTCATGCGTCTTTGCAGTCTGTGCACATTTTTTTTTATTATTTAATGCATTTGATTGAAAAGGTACCATTGGTGATCTTCAAACGTGAGAAGGAGGTGGCACGGAGATTGGAGTTTGAAGGGTTGTATGTGACACAGCAGCCTCCTGAGGAAGACATCAAAGGGCAATGGGACAAGTTGGTCATTAACACACCGTAAGTTCATGCCTTTGCAATTGGATCTCTTGCAAACATCTTATTAAACATTAACGTCAAATGAACCCAGTTTAAATTTATGGCATGTGGTGAAGGTATTTAGCCTGTTAATGGTATGTCCGTGTATCAACATATTAATTTTACTATTATATCAAAATAAATTAGTAATATTATCACTAATTCTTTGTCTTTTCAGATCATTTCCAAGTAATTATTGGGATAAATTTGTGAAGAGGAAGGTAAGGTCCTTTAAAGTCATACTTTGTTTAAAACATGGGCATGTAATGTGTGTAATGTATGCATAATTCATTTAGGTTACATATAGGTTACATTTAGAGCTCCATAAAATGTGTTTTATTTTTTTTTAATAATGGACATCAGGTAATGAAAGCCTTTATATGCGTGCATGTTTTTATTGTTTATTTATATTCACATAAACCAAATACCTAATTTGACTTCTAAAAGTATCATTTAAACACATCTTTTTTTGTCCTGAACATTTTTCTAGTTGAAAAATATGCGGTTTCATTATTTTAAAATCGAATATTTCTCTACATGTGACTGTGAAAATAAATGCTTTTATCAGTGCTTGAAGACTGACTCATGTTGTGTATATTGCTCATTTGGATGCCTTGTTGTTTCTTGGCAGTGTAAATGTAGACAAAAGGCAGCTGCCTTGAGAGTTACTGCAGTGAAACCAAATGCGAAGAATTGGCAGAGCTTATTACAAAGTCCTGAGGCTATTATCAAAAGACATAAATGTATTTTAAGTAAATTACTTTACTTTACGAACACCGACATTAAACTGAGTGAGAGTAATGACTGGGCTTAGAATGTTTCCTTGAAGAAATACTTGGTTTTAATTGAGGTGACACATAAAAGCACTTTAACGTTTTCCTTCTACTATGATCCCTTGGCATGTACAGAATATGTCCATCACTCACACATTGCCTTTGAATTACATCACTGTATCAGCTCGGCGTAAATTAAAAAGTATAATCTTGTTATATCCCACTAACAACCCACATTTGTATTTAGTTTGCCGTACTTAGGACTGATGTTACTTGAGATGACTCTATAGACTCTAACAAAGCCAGTCTTTGGCTGTCTCTCATTTTATTTTAGTTAATTGAGTGACATTAAATTTCAAAAAGCCACTACTGCAAAAAAAAAACCAACAAAAAAAAAACTCTACATCTCTCAGGTAATGAGATTGTTTGTAATTTCCAAAGATGTACCATCCAAACACATTGTGGATCAATACAAGGCCATAATTAACTTAACTGCCATTGAAAGACTGAACAATAATGTTCCGTCACCTGCACCGAAAAACTTCATGCATCTTAAACACTGATATTAGAACATCTTTTTTTTAATCACTGCATAAAGCAGCATCATTATCTTGTCAGCGTAACTAAGCTGGCATCTCATTATGACTCAGATTGTGCAGACAAGGCTGCCAATTACCTTCCGCTTCCTCTTGTCATTCTTTGTTCAAACTAAAATAAACTAAAGACGTCATTGTTTAAACCTGTCTCTTTTTTTGGCATGTCAGGTGATGGATAAGTATGGTGACTTCTACGGCTATGAGAAGATCAATGAACTGTTAGGTTTGGACCAGTCTGCCTTGGACTTCAGCTCTATGACAAAAGACCAAATGAGATTCAGGAGAGACCCGACCTGGAGTGGAATGTAAGAATTAAAAATATCCAGCTTTTTGCAAGTTTGTATATTTGTCGAAAGATCCAGGTTAAAGGACAGAGATCTAGTTTATTTAGTTCAAAGTTCCAGACATACTGTTGTGAATGCAATGTGAATTTTTTTTATTTTATATTTCCCACATAAAACAGAATGAGATCATTATATGATGATAATAGTATTTGGTGAAACACACACTTGCAGCAGTGTTAGCAGCATTTTACACCTACACTCTGGGATTTTTCTGACTTTATACGGTATTGAAATACAAACAACATCCAAATATGGAAATCAATGCTGCCCTTTCTGTTGTACATTTGTCTGCAGAGGTGAATACATTTTCTAACCAGGGCTGTTTAATATGAAACACGTCTTTAGACTTCTAGGCTGTGTAATAACTTAAATAATCTTTTCAATCAAACGTTGGACTACAGCTTTTATTTTCAATTAGAAAACTTTCACAAATATGGTTTGTTTTGAAGATATGAGTATCCGTGTTACCTAATAAGTGGTCTAACAAAAACAGGTCCCAGAACATCATCTTGTACTTGAGGAAGAACAGGACATTCTGAGAAGAAGTCACATAACAGACACTTTTTTTTAAAGAACACCCTGTAGCTGAAAGGGTCTCCTTTTATTCATGGGCATTTTGACCCCATTTTCTCTAGTTCTTGTGTATTTTATGTTTTTTTTTTTTTTGCAATAATGTGTGTTTATTTCAGATTTAACTCCATTGATGTAAAGTACCAGGCCTGGAAACTGGGTGTTGTGTTTACTGACAGTGTAAGTTTGGTTGCATGGTGTGTATTATGGATATTCCTTTATTTGTTTTCCCAAAAACAAAGAAAAAGCAGCTAGTTCCAAAAGCTAATACAAGATTATGAATCAGCATCATATGTACAACATATCCAGTGTTTAAACGATTAAATCTACAGTACTATCATGTAGTTTGATATGATTACACGTGCTGCAGAGATGATAGTGGTAATCTCCTGTACTATCTAAAATGCACATTTTCTATATCTTTTCCTAATGTAACATCTGATATTTTTATTTATCTTTGTGCTTGTGTGTGTATTAGTCCTTCTTGTACTTGGCTTGGTACATGACCATGTCGGTTCTGGGTCATTATAACAACTTCTTCTTTGCTGCTCATCTTTTGGACATTGCTATGGGCTTTAAGACACTTCGAACCATCCTTTCCTCTGTCACACACAATGGGAAACAGGTATGTGCATGTGCACATCTTTTTTATTTTGTTGCAAATTTGGTGACGTGTCCTTTGAGGGGCATTTCCGAGATGAAGTAATGTTTTAAAGCTTTGCATCTTGTTTTTTTTTTTTTTTTTATTGTGCTTAACTGTCAGTTGATGCTGACGGTGGGTCTATTGGCCGTCGTGGTGTATCTTTACACTGTCGTCGCCTTCAATTTCTTCAGGAAGTTCTACAACAAGAGCGGTGACAAGGAAATAGAGGATATGAAGTGCAATGACATGCTCACAGTGAGTTAAATGCTCATGGTTAAATCTCACATATCTATCCACCACTGTCCTCTCACCATCTATGTTTATCTTTCCAACACAAACACCACCCACCATGTCATTTTCCAGACCCAGATTGAGGAAGGTACAGGAGGATTCTGCCTGTGATCCCCAATTCTAAAGCAATCCTTCCTCTGCTTTTCCCCAAGATGATGGACACATGGATAAAACACAGGCTCTGAAGCCTCAGAATACCCCTTTTGTTTGCCCATTCACAGCGTTAACACCCCATCACCAGCTCTATTCTGATGTAGACTTTGCTGTCAATCAAATATGCAAGCGGATGTGCAGCGATAGCATTTGAATAAACCCTACTATTATAGAAGGCAGGGGATATTACATTGAATCATCAGTCACTTTCACAGTGTTGCTGTTTATCAGGCTTAAATGACAGTAATTTAAAGTCTCTATCCTTTCATTATAATACCGACACATTTTTAGCCTTTGGACTCTGGAAAAAAATGCGAAAACAATTACTGTCTGCTGTTTTGAACACATTTAGTTCAGATTCAGTTCTGGTTACTCGTGACGCAGAGTAAAGTCTGTGCCAGACAGGATTAATGGTAATTCTTCTCACCTCATACCGTTACAGAAATATTTTCTGAGGTGAAAGTTAATTATTTATTTTTAAAAAGCCCCTTTCCCCCCAAATGCTTCCTGAAAACAAAGTATTGTGTGTTTCCTGTCCTAAAAAACTAGGTAACGTCAGCATAACACATTATTTATTTTACTTTTTTCCCAGTGCTACATGTTCCACATGTATGTCGGAGTGCGTGCAGGTGGCGGCATCGGGGATGAGATCGAGGATCCTGCTGGAGACGAGTTCGAAGTGGAACGAATCATTTTTGACATTACGTTTTTCTTTTTCGTCATCGTAATCCTCCTGGCCATCATCCAGGGTGAGTCAGACGTCGCGTTCGCCTCACGCAAACAGAAATGCAAACACGCATCAATATGTACGCTGCATGTTTTTTTTGCAGAAAACCCCCCACAGATTTTGTGCACCGTGTTGGAGTGGAACAGCTGAAATACATTACAGTTCCGCCTGTAACTTATACAAAAAAAGACCACGATTCTGTGTTTGAAGCAGAGACACAATTTTATTCTTCTCTTAGGTTTAATAATTGATTCCTTCGGAGAGCTTCGAGATCAGCAGGAACAGGTGAAAGAGGATATGGAGGTGAGAGCTGACGTTTTAATTTACAGATATGTTAACCCATACGTACATATCTGATCTAAGACCAACATGGTAGTAATTTATTCAGCCCAAATATTTTCTGTAACTATATTGTGTGATCTGAATGCTCCACAGTAGTCTGAGTTTGTAATAAAAACAATTCAACTCAAAAACATTTTAACAAACCAAGAATGCGTTTCTGATTCCCAGGCTAAGACAAATTAAGATAGCCCAGATGAACTGACAAATTTAGTAGGAAATTTGTTTTATCATGTCACTTAATGTATCATAGTTATGGTCACTGGCATTCAGTAATCTAATCACAGTCAGCATCTGTCGTTCCACATTCACAGAGAAAACAATAAATAAAAATGGCAGAGAGCTGCGGTTCAGTGGGCTGAAATAACAGTTTCAAGAGAAATTCAAGCAGAAGGAGACGGTTTTATAGAGTGCTGGGGTTTAAAGTGAACAGAAGAAAGTCGCAGCTTTGAAAAGTTTATGAGTAGCACTAAATAATTTTACTGTATGGTTTCATTTGAAAGTAGCTTTTATGACAAAAATCACTATTACAGTTCCATCCAGTCTCAATCCCAATTTGTCTAAAAAAAACACCTGAACAGTTGCATTATGCTGCAGCACTCAGCAGTGATAAATAGGGTTTACAGTAGGTGCTGTTTTCATCAACCCATGATTTGTTGCTCTAAAGGCGACCCAACACATTTATTGCATTAAAACTAAAACAAACGTTTGTTTTCTACCTGCATGAAACAAGGACAAGACTAATTAGAATGTTATGTATCCAAAAATGTTGGCAATGTGCAGCAATAATGTCTTTACAAAATGGGAACATTGGTGGAAAATAACAAAAACAATGTAAATAAGTGGTTTATTTGTTTCTGTTTGCCACATTTAAACACTAAAATCAGATCTCTGGTTATATGGTTTGGATTTTCCTTGTTCGTGTGTTTTGTTCCATCATGTATCTGTTGAATGACTCATGAGGTGTTTCATCTTCCCTCTGCAGACCAAGTGTTTTATATGTGGGATAGGAAGTGAGTACTTTGATAACACCCCTCATGGCTTTGAGACTCACACCCTGCAGGAGCACAACTTGGCCAACTATCTGTGAGTCGTTTCAAGCTTGTCTTTTTGTCACAAACACAAAACTGATTCTAAATATAGAATTTAACAAACAATAAAATACAATTTTCTCCTGTATAGATATTGTTTATCATCTAAATTACTCATTTATAATGACTCAAACAATTATCTTATTTGTTTGTTACCATAATGTACATGATATCATTTATTTCCAAGACATGTTTTGACATTCGAGTAAAACGCTGGACAACTAACCATCCAGTGTCATCCAAACACAATTTATCTGTTACCAGATCTACAAAAGTGAATCAATTGGTGGGGAAAAAAAATTCGTGATGGGAAGAAATATAAAACATAGCAATAAACTCAAATGTAACATGCAGAAATTTTAATCAGCTCTAAAAAAAAAAAAAAGTCTTTATCTCCTTTTTAATTTACCACTGTCACAGAGCGTCTCCTAAGTTGCAGTGTGACTTCTTCACTAATTGCCTCTGAGCCTAATTACTGTGGATCCTGCAAGATGTGTTTGCAGCCTTTGACTGATTGACTCTTCCCTTCTTATTATTATGTATTCATGATGGTGCTTAATGTGACACATTTGGCTCACCTGAAAAAAGTTCACAATCTCAAAACACAGGTATTTACACTTTAATTAACCAAATGATACCTAATTTTCAATATTACTTGCCTCCTGTCAGTCATGGAAAAATTTCCCTCATTAATGTGAATATTTAACCTGATTGTAGAAGGACAGCTGCATGCTATGATTGCAGTTTTGCATCTCTTTCTCGAAACGATAGATTGGGGACTTTGTGCATTATTCTCTCCCGTGTCTTTGCAGATTTTTCCTGATGTATCTTATTAACAAGGATGAAACTGAGCACACAGGGCAGGTATGATAATTATTTCTTCTTTAACCCAACATGATCCATCTAAAGAAAGAGGGCACTTTAAAAGCTCCTACAAAATTTACCTGTCATAGAAAGATCCCATCTTCTAATATATTCATCCACAACACTTCCCCTATGTCTCAGTGACCTATTAATTTTAGCATTTGCTATGATAATGACGGAGCTGTAGTGTAACCTTTTCGAGTAAGACCAAATTTGCATTAACACGAGCTCTCAAGAGCCATACGGTATCGCCCAAGGCGTGGGCACATTTAATGACAATAATCCATGCAGATAGACCCCTTATGATTATAATTCTATGCTTTTACTTATAAACTGTGTTTGCATGGAATCCATGCTAAACAGATGGAACTTTTGTTTTCAAATCTACAGGTACTTTTTTTTTTAATGCCCATCATTTGTTTATATATTGTGAGTGACCTGTTTCACAGGTCAAAGACAAATGATTTAATGCAGCAAACATTTTCTGCTTCAAGGCCTTTTAATTTAGTGCATTTTCTTTGACGTGTGTGTTTCTCTATGAAAAGGCTGCACATGAGGCTACAACCCCAATTCCCAAAAAAATGTGATATTTCTGTTAAATCTAAATAAAAACATTTATTAGATGTTAAAACTGAGATCATTTGCCATTTTGTAGAAAAATGCATGCTCATTTTGAATTTGATGGTAACTTAAAATCCTAAATAATGTAACATGTTGGTATATATTAGTGTTTTTACACCGTTTGAATAGGGGTTGTAGATAATAAGTTACAGTATACATTTGAAAAGAACCTGTAATTTCTTCAAACTAATAAAGTTAACACTTTTTTACATCAAACTATTAGGAGTTTGGCAAAATATGACTTTCTGCACAGCTGATCAAATTAAGAAAACTGAAAATTTTAGTGTACATTTTTTGTAACATTCAGGTGGAATTTCCAGATGAGACTATCATGTTTCCTTTTAGTGATGTATTATTCTTGAATCAAAAGTGGATTTTGTATTTCCTGCTGACTGTTTAGATCCTTGTTTTACTGATCCAATTAATTCATTGCCAAACACTGTATACACTGATGGGACTTTAAGATAAATGACTACTGTGTTGATTTTGCAGGAATCTTATGTGTGGAAAATGTATCAGGAACGTTGCTGGGAGTTCTTTCCTGTGGGAGACTGTTTCCGTAAGCAATATGAGGATCAACTGGGATGAAAGAAAATCTAAGAGGTCGACCTCCCCCCAAGATTGTGTTATTACACAGAAGCCACATTGATTGTTGCTTTAAGACTCACTGAATTACCTTAAATTTGTGTGTTTTCATTAATCTGATATTTGGTTTTGGAGTGATTTAGTTTCCTCATTTTTTCCCCCTGTGTGATATCTTTCGTGTTTTCAAAATAAATTATTTTCTTATCACAGTTTTCTATCCCTTTTCTCTGTGTGACACCCAGATAAACATTCTCGTTCTGGCATTTATTCTCTTTTTTTCTTTTTTTTTTTTTTACCTTCCTCTGTTTCACAAGTTTTTCTCCTCCTCTGTGTTGTCACCATCTCTTCAGGATCCCTCTGCTCCTCCTGTGATAACTTATCATTCTTTTTTCTCCCTTTCTTTTTTCTTCCTTCTCATCCCTCACATTCAGCTCTTTTCCCATCTTGTTATCAGCTACAGCGTAGCTCGTCAGCAGATTTCCCAGCTCTCAGGTCAGAGCACATTCATGGAAATAGATCATCTGGCTTAATGATGGGTTTGACAGCTTTCTCCAGTGAGGAAGAAACAATAGGGGGATTTCTTGGGTGTAGCCTTTTGATTAGAATAGTGTTGTAAGTTTTGTTAAAACATGGAAATATTTTTTAAAAGTTGGATGACAGCCTTAGGAGGGACCACCTACAGACTCTGTCCTCATTAAGCAAGTGTCAGATACTTTCTGATATAATCTGTCTTTTTAGTTACGTATATTCTGTATCAGTGGTTCAGAGAAAGGTGAAGGATGCTGAAAGATAATATGAAGGATATATTCTGAATTAACATGTTACATGTCCACACCAAGAAAAAAGCAATAAAACAAAACAGAAAATTAATTTGGGGCAGTTGGGGTTATAATATTATGTAACTTTTGATTAATTTTGTTGTTTTTATGCCCGAGGAGAGGTTTAAGTATCACAACTACCGGCTTTTGCTACAAAAGCTAAATAACTAATGACGTGCCTAATTGGCTGCAGACCAAAGGTAGCGGTATAGCAGGAAACCTCCAATCAAAAATCTATTTTAATTGGAAATTGAGCGTAAGAATCAATTACATTGTCATGAACCGACAGATATCAAACTCTCATGCAGTTCTGCCACACCACAAATCTGCTGGAGAGATGAGGTATAATTTTGAAAGTATTGTCCAAATGGTTGATTTTCTTAAACATCGAGTATTTGAAGCAACCCAAATTAAATATACTAAATGTTCAGAGTCTAATGGGCACATCTGTTGGATCAAAAGATATTTTGATTAAGATGGATAGCTGATTGCAGCGGCCAAACTTCCCTCTCTGCAGGATCTTTCCATTCTGCGGTGAAAACTAAGACCAGAACCTCTTAATAGAACCCAAATCATTTGTTTGCTCTGTTACCCATAACAGCAGAGTCATACTTTGTGACACAGCTCAGATATTTTCTTAGAAAAAGTGGATGCACATGAACTTTAGGCTTCCAAAATATCTTGACTGGAATACCGACTGATCAGTCTCTTTCTCATACACTCAGTCCCCCATGTTCTTCTGTGTTAGCTGCTCATTTTTGAACAGAAAAAAAACAGCTATATCAGTATTATGACAGTTTTCCAACATCACCTCCCATTCAGACATTCATTGAAAATGCAAACAGAACTTATTTGTCTTAACGGAGTTTAAAATTAAAAGATAAGTAAAAGAAAAATCAGTCTATAAAAATGGGAAGAGCTTGTGATTATTTTATTCTGTTGAAGGGCAACCTGATAAAAATGCAAAGAAAATGTGGTTTAGTTAAGAGCAGGATGAAGATTCTGCCTTAAATGGAGAGGCATTCTACATGACAGAGTTTATATCTCATCGCATCATTTAGCATAACAGAGCGCAATATTCATTATTTGCTTTGTGCCTTGCTTTGGGACATGGTTAATTACATTTTCAGTAAAGCAGAAACCTTGAAACAAAAAAAGCAAATGCTTTTGATTCCACTAATCATAGACACGTGTCTCCAGTATTTTTTTTTTCCATATAGATTCATTTTCTGGTTATAAAATCAGCAACCAAAATATATCCATGAACATCAGCATATCAGCATTAACTGGAAGTTTATCCTTTATAACTTGTACTTTTAGGTTAAAGACATTCTTTTTAACAAACGTCACAAATACTAATTGAACTCACCTGATCTATTTGTATAATGGAAATTCAGTCTCATTACTGTCTATTTTAAAAAAAATAATGTATATAACCTAACAACATGTTGTTTTTCTCTATCTGATATTTAATCAATGACTCCACCATGTGATGGTATTCAAAGAAAGTTATAGTTTGTAACTTTTTAGTCTTTGATAGATTTAAGAAAATATTTATCCTTCATGACTTTCTGACAATGTTGCATCTGATTGTTTGATTCAGTTACAACTTTTTTAATATATATTTCTAAACACACAACCTATATTTTATGGCTATCAGCTCTGAGAAATGTCATATAGTCCTTCCATGCTTTACTTTATCACATTGTGAGATAAACACAGCAGCACCGGTGTGACAGTCTGAGGGTATTTCCTCTGTTCATAATGTTGTCTTCTCTGCACAGACCTTTTCAAATTGCTTTGACCTACTAACCAAACTAATCTGTTTCATCTTGCCTTCAATTCCTTTTGCATGAATCTGTAGATAAAATGTTGAATAAATAAGAAGGGAATCACAAACTGAGAACCATGGAGCAATTGCCGTCTCGGATTTTACATGGCTAGATTCGCCACAAAATTTGCAGCTATTTATGTCCTAAATGGTGCTTTAATTCTATATTCCTTATTTTTTGTGGTTGATGTTGAAATGAGTCAAGTTACACAACTAGAATCACGCAGAATTACGTTTCAGAGTGTGCACAGTACAAATGACTTCTATTGGAAAACCAGCACTTCATCGCTTACAAAATGCAGTGCCTCTACTTGCTCCACAAACTGAGGAACGTTAGAGTCCACTCTCCATCATGCCTGAGTTCTACTGAGGTACCATCAGCACATTTAGTTCAGCTGCACAACAACCAGCCAGAAAACTCTGTACAATCACAGAAAGAGCTGCTAAAATGATCATCTGTGCCCCTCTCCCTTACCTCCAGGACATGTACACCAAACAGATTTTTTAGGTGACATCACCAATCTTCACACTTCTTCAGATAGCTGCCATCCAGCATGACACTGAGGAGCCTCCAAACTAGGACCAGCAGACAGAGACAGATTCATTTATCAGACTATTGAGATGCTGAGTTCATCTCCAGTCTTCCATCTCCTTCCTTTGCTGCCCTCTGCCCCTACAAACTCTGGTCTTTGACCCCCAACAATTACTGAGGAGGGCATCATTGATCTGACCCCCCCCCACCCCCCCCGACACACACACACACTCCAGTCTACTCCATCATTATCCTGCCAGTACCAGTTACTTTATTTCTGTGACATCTGTGTCTAGTAAAAGTACAAGTATTGACAAAGTTTACTTTGATTAATTCTGCCTGTTTCTTTACTGTTTTTGAAATTAAGTAAACAAACACTCAGATATCCTGTAATCTTCACTCCTGATTGTTGATTCTGTAACACATCTTTTATGTTTAATAAACAACATAATTAAACACTGGTTAATAGGTTTTAGCCTAAAATGTTTAATTCTAACTCATTTTGCAGAAACAGATTTGTAATTGTAGGAGTTTGTCTTCTGCATATACATACACACAATGTAAATTATATCTCATTGACTTCATGGGAAATTACTAAAATGCATGCCATGTGTTCTACAGGCACCATATTTCATGGCCTTGAAAGAAATCAATGGCATCTTTAAATCATACAGAGCTCCCCAGTTGCTTCAATGAGAAGCATTCTAATTATATATTGTCTAGCCACTAATAAATAATCCACTACGAATGCAATGCAACATCTAGCTATGCATCTATGACATCATGGTGCCTGTGGCTGGATTATTGCTCCAGAAACTTCCTTGAATGCTGTTGTATCTAAATATAATATTTTCTGGAGATCTGACTCATAAATCAATGAAAATGACGAGACAAAAGAAAGTGGAGGAGTGACTGCCGCTGCAAGGAGTCTGCTTCAAACTGTGACCCTTTTTGCACATAGGACTCTTTTATTATTCCAACAGTTATTCACTGAATTCTATTTTAACACAGATTGTCCCTTTCTTGCTTGCTTGTTTCATAACCTAATAAAAAATGTATAATTTTGGTTAACTTCTGTGCTCAGACCAATGAACTGCCTACGTTTTGTTTCAGACATGGGGAACACATAATCAGATATTGAATATTTATTGCAGCAAATTGTTTATTTAAGATTATCCATGCCCTCTTCCCTGTGAGATTTCTTTCCAAAGTCATTTTATTTGGTTCTGTTTCATTTTCACTGACCTGTCAAGAAACCACTTGACGCCCGCCTGCCTACCTCCGTCTTATCTGGGCTTGACAAAAGTTAAGTCTTGTCCATGCATTTACAATAAGGCAAGTTCTTCCATTTTTAAGCCAGAAAGTTGTTTTATGGATGAGAATTTTCTGTAGCTCAGTTTTGGTAGATTCATCTAGTATCGACTAAGAACTCAAACCTTGATTTCTAACGTTTTCTCCTGATGCTGCTGAGTATTCTTGTGTTTTTACCAGAACCTGCTATTCACATAATTTCTGCCTTCAGTACATGGAATATTTAAAGCTCAAGACTATTTCTAAATTAAGAAGTGCTGCATCAAAATGTGGTTTGTTGCCTCACAATGAGCTACTGTTTGCTTATTGATTGATTCAACAGGAACAAAACTTGTCTCTCTTCATTCCCACCAAACTGGATTATTATTCTGTGTAGCTCATTTATTTTTCACCCAAATGAGCTTCAACAGTTTTAATGTTCATGTCAGGTGTAATTTGAATGAAAGATTTTTTTTTTTTAGATTAAATCGTGTAAGAATAACAAACTAGCTGTTTTCTTACAACACAAAGCCTGTTGTGATTAAAGCAGATTAAAATCTTGCGGCAACCGCAGTTTTTGAGTGATTAAAATTGTTTTCCCCAAGTGCTCAAAAGTGACTCCATTAATCCCTACCTTAACACTTTGAGGCATTACTAAACTGCCATTTACATACAGAATTAGTTCTTAAATTGACTAGAAAAAAAACCCCAAACACTCAAGTAGAGGACATCTCTCAAATGGCTCCTGAAATCTTTTCTTTTGCACTCTTAGCTCATCCTAAGCGATGATGCTATCTAAATTTAATGACTTAAAATGGAGCAAGATGACCCAACAAGGTCAGACATCAAAATATAATGAAGCAGGGGATTCATAGGTTTCTGACATAAGTGGACTATATTCAAATTACCACTATATTTTTTCTACATAAATTGGAGAGGAAATCTTTTTAATTCATCATCTTTGCTCTGTTACGTTTAAGGTGGACACTGTCTTTTTCCCAGCATCCATTTGGTGGAGAGCAGCCAGGCTCTTTTGACTGGTCACATCTATCAGAGTTAGCACAAGGAGAATGAAAATTTATACCCTTGGACACTTCAAATCGCCTGCCCTGCATGTGTTTTGAGTGTGGAATGAGCATAAAGCACTTGGGGAAAACATAGAGAAACAGGGAAAAGCACCACAGAGTCTTCTCAGAAAGACTTTCATTGATAAATAAATTTGAAAAACCGTTTAAAATATGTCAGTTCACACTCTGTCCTCTCTTTCTGAGTTTGCATGAGTTGTGCAATATATTGTTTATCACTTGAAGAGCTTTGGAGCATATTTCTGACTACAATCAGACAGACGACTCCTTTCTTAATACAACTCTTATATTCATATTGAGAAACTGTCCTCCCATAAACAAGCATTACCACTGAGCAGTCCAAATTACCATTTAGATTGGACAACTGCAAGCCAAGAGAAGGCCAATTACTCAGTGACTGTTTGGTAGTGAAAACGGATGGAGGAGGGCCAGAGATGATCGGACTGTACATCCCAGCAGAGGTCCACTTACATCACTCCTCTCTGAATGCTGTATCTCACCAACCTCTTATTTCATATCAGTTGCTTTGCTTTCAGATCTGCAGATGGAGGAGATTTTTGTCTCTGCGGGGCTGATCGCACAGCAATCAAAGCCACTAAAATTTGAAAGGAGACAGGTGCTGTCTTTAATAATTGAAACTGGCAAATTGGCTCACTCAAAAGGTAAGCTCAAGCGGTTCGGGAAATGACCCATTTTTCAGCAAAGTGGAGTCTAGAGCTCCTTTTGAAATCTCAAATTTGAGGTGGAATATTTTATTGGAGGAATTATTAGATGTTTGAGAACAGTTTAGTTGCTACCTCTACACAGAAACATAAACTATGAAATGAAGTGAGATATCTGCAAATATTTTCTTAATATTTATTACCACATTTAGTTCGTTGAGGTTTTTTGTTCAGACTATTTAGTTTTAATGAGCTCAAAATAAAGAGTAGTCAGAATATCCTCGTTTCCACTGACATCTGGATTGCCTTCTTAGCTGTGTGTTTGTTGTGGGTGTAGAGTTTGAGTTAAAATGGGGGATTTTGGAATTGAGTTTATTTCCCCTAAAAGGAGTCAATAAAAAGATGCACTTGTAATAGTTATTGTTTTGCTTGGACTAAACTCAGTGCACTAATATAAACCCGCGATGTGGCCGCCAGTGACATGAACGATATTAACATTTTTCACAGTTTCATACAGGATTAGGATTAAATGTTCTGTTGATCTTAATCTTGTTTTTGTTGTATCTTTGTCGAAATTTGTCAATACAAATAAAATCTGGGTGTTATTTCTGTTGATATAATGGAGTTTAATATCACACACTAAAAATTGACTACATGGAAAATGTACATGTAACTCAGAAAAAAATACAATTTTTTTCATTATTTTTGTCTTTTATTAAAAAAACAAATGCTAAATTTGATACAGTATAGATTATTTTCATATGAGACTATTTTCAAGAAGAAAACTGATACTTTTTTTTGTAAACTATTAGATACAGATGATCTGGTCTCAGTCTTTAATGGTAATGAAGAACAGACCTGCTATAAATGATCTTTAGTAACCAAATCTCTCTTCCTCTTTTTCTCGTTGGTGATTTTTGAATGTGGTGCATTGTGGGTCTGTTTTTGTGTGTTAGTGTGTTGTTTGTGAGTGACGCTGGATTAAGAGGATAACTGTGATGGCCTGAATTTAACCAGCTGTAATCAGTCTTTAACAGTATATTAACACAAGGAAATACTTGAATAATTTTAGGACTTCAGTCTGAAGCATGTGTCTGTATTTGATAAGAATGTCATCCAATGCTGTCCTTTTCCACCTGATTGTCTCTGTATAATTCACACTCTTCACACATCATACATGCTACAGAATATTTGTATTTACAGGAATTATGCAACATGCATAATGTAGCTGCATTTAAAGCTGCTGACAACATGCATATGAGTTAATGTAGGAAGGGAAAACAGATTCAACATTTTTTCATGCAAAAACTGTCTCATAGTCTCTCTTTCTGATCAGCTATTGTTCATTCTCTACTGCATGCTTATTTGTTCTTCTTTACTGGTTTTAATTTCCTTTTCAATGCGAGATCATCCATCCCTGCCCTCCTATGAAAGACAATCTTATAGTGTCGGCTCTTTTGAAAGTTTAGAGTGTTTTTGATTCTTGCCAAAAGAAAAAAAAAGTTTTTAAAAGCACTTGTAATACTTGTATTGTTAGTTTCTGTGTTCAAGCCAATCTATTCAGCTTTTTAAATGTTAAAAAAGGAACAATTTACAAACAAGCAGCAGTGCAAAACTCAGATGTCTAAAAAAATCTGAATATTCAATAACATTCTAACCTTGTTAATGTTGAATACAATTAAAAAATAGCTCTGAGGACATGGACAGAGTAGTGCTGCCATTTATGGGAGTGATTTGTATGCAAACATATTAGAGGTTGGATGTTAACATCACAGTAACATCCATGTAAATGCTGCAATGCCGCTTTTCTGGCTGATGACTGTACTGCAACTAAATGAGCAGTGCTATGCAATTTATTGGCCATAATTTTAATTTATCAACGTCACTCTAAAATTTACAGTGATTAAAAGGCTCCATAATTTTCCAATAGATTATTTTTAGTTAAAAAATGAACTTTCTCATAAAAAAACACATTCAAATCTTTTTAACACAACAGGTTCGAACCTCAAATCCTGCGTTAAACACTCTCCTCCAAAAACCCATCCAGAAATTCTTTAACGCTGAAAATGAAACTGATGTATCAAAATCCAGGGGCAGACTTATGATAAAGGACTGAGATAAAATTGTATAATAGAGCACATTTATACATGAATCGTTTTTGTTTTACCAATAAGGAACGACACATTGCAGACACATTGTGGCACTGCTACATTAAGCAGCCAGTTCGTTGCTCAACCTTGTTTTAAATTCAGCGCAGAAGCTGCTGCCTGATAACACACATGAATGCAGAAGTCATTCTGTTCATTATGTCCAGAGCTTCAGTTTTGCATGGTAATGTAATTCCTCACAGCCAGCCTTCCCTTGTATACCTTAAATAAACCTTTTTTTTTTGTTTTTTGTTTTTTTTTAAACCAAAGTGCCATTATAAATATTGTTTATTACATCAAACAAACTCACAGAAATAGAATATTTAAACCTGGGTTTTGGAACTCAATGATAGGTCTGCACCATTTTTGCTCTACCTGGCCATGACAGAGCAGGGCAGCAGATGGCTTTGGCTGTCTTTGATGGCAACACAGTTAAATGAGAGTGAGTGTGAATGGCCTCACAGCTGGTAAAAGACCTTGCTTCTTGTCTAAAGTGACCTAGACATTGCCAAGAGGGACTCACATGTGCACATAGTCATAATTAAGCTCTATACATGCAGAACCCCACAATGACATACACTCACATTTTTTCTAAGACAAATGACATGCTCTGTAATGGTAAAGGACTCCATTTGATAATATATACTATATAGTTTGCAAATAATATAATACTAAGTTATTTGTGTGTAACAAATGTGACTCAAAGCAACAATAAATCCTGTGTAAACCAGAATAATTCATAAATGCTCAAAACTCAGCTTTGCAAGTTTCTGTAAATATTGACTTATGGTGTAAGAGCCAGCATAGTTTCTCAGTTTGGGTTTCTTTCATCATATAGCTATTGGCTCTGAACACTAGCCATGGCTGATGGTTGCAAATCAGAAAAACAACAGTCTTAAAGTCTCTTGCATGCAGCCACAGAGAGAAATGTTCCTGCACTGCGGGCAAGGTAAAAAAGAAACCCCATTTTTTACCAATAAAGACTGGCTGGAGGTTATCTTTGGGGCATTTTTTCTTATTATGGACAGACTTGATGACTAACTGACACCAGTCTCCGGTAATTTCCTCAAAGGTCACACCTTAGATTGGTTTTATGACATGTTTCATTAATGAGTTTTTTTTTTCTGTCTGTGTAATCCAGTTTAACTTCATGCAGTTCACATATAAACTTGGAATCATCCAACGTAAAATTTCACTTTATTAGACGTGTGTCATCAGCGTAAAAAACAACAAAATAACGCGTCCACTTGTGTGACTGGAGAACAAACATCTCTCAGCATCGGCACAATAAAAGCAGTAGCCATCGTCACTGTCAACCTTGACTGCGGTCATTTGCTCCTCCCATCAGTTTGCAATCAAATCTGCTTCCTGATTAGGCTTTTTGTGTGTGATTGTAGGTCTGGGATGATTAATAAATATAAACACGGTCTTGGTGACTGGCTTTGTGATTTGCTTAGATTACTACATGCATTTTCTTGTCCTTTCATGCATCTGCATTAACAAATTAAAATAATTAAGCTGTCCGCTTGTTTGACAGTTTTTAACTGGTTGCTCTAGTGGTGTGCAGTCTGCATTTTTAGATAATTTTCAATTAATGTTTTGTTTTACTCATTGAGTAATGTTTAATTAGAGGATATGGCAGCAAAAACATTTTTAGATTTGTATTATTTGGAAACTTTCCTTACAATCCAGACCCGTTATTGTCTGCATTCTAAATTATTTGACTAAATATCACACTTACTGTGGAGAGTGCACTAACTGACATTAGGCATAATTAAAGTGAATAAAATCTGATTTGAATCAAACATTTGGTAGCTTTGTATGCAATGCAGCTTCTTGTAGTTGCTTTAAAAGCCCTGCATAATATAGTTTTAGTAAGTACGGATGGTTGCTGATTGAGAGTTATGTCATAAATCAAGGGTAGATCAAAACTTCATCATGCTTACCTGAACTCCTGGATACTCAGAATGATTTCTAATTGATTGAAATGACCCAGATGCATCTAAGAGACAACTGAATTCTCCAAATACCAAGGAAATGGCCTTCATTGCTTCCTTTATCTAATGTTCAAGCGGAAAAAAGTGGACTTTTCTTTATGAAAGGGAAATTGATTTTCTGTCCTTGAGAGTGGTTTGTGACAACATCTCTCACTTAAAGTTCTTCTTCTTCTTTTCTTTATTAGATTTCATCAAATCTCATGTTTACTTTTCCTTCAGAAAATGTGGGTGGGGCATGTAATCAAGGAATGGTATTTTTGCCCTGAGCAGCACATCAGCTGATCAAACCTCAACCGTATTTCTTTCGCAGCGCTTGTTCAAGACTTTGCCAGTTCATCTGTTTTCTATTTGGTAGCAGGTGTGTTCTTTATCTAGAAAATTAAGAGGTAAATTACTTCCTTTTATTTTTGCTTTTGTGGCAAAACAGCCGACATCTCAAGCTGTTCTGCAATCTACATTGCTAAATAAACTACCTAAACCAGTATTTTCCAATCCTGGTCCTTAAAATCCACAACACACCTGAGTTAAATTACCTCCTGAACATATCAAGAGTCACACCCTAATAACTTAAATCAGGTCTTTGGAAGCTCAAAAACAATTAAATATGCAGGGTATAGGGCTGTGAGGACTTTGGGAAATTTTGCCTTAAATTACATGCAGAATCTTTTTGTTGTACTTTCTAACATTTAAATGTTCTAATTTCAGAACCTGAAACTGGTTCATTTTATTTCTGATTTGGTGATTTTCTCTTTTTAAAGAACAAGACAAACAAAGCTTGCCCTTATTACTGCTTCTGTTAATATAAAGTACTTATTTAAATCAAGATGCTTTGAGGTTTTTCCACAACATAATACTGTAAATCGTCCGACATGTCACATTAACACATTTGTGTAAGTGTCACTTAAATGTAAATGAATTAAGCACTTTGTGCTGTCATTGCAGCTAACAGCACAATTTGCAAGTTGTCATTACTGACTGATAAATAACTGCATTTCTTTGCATATTTATTCAAATAAATATGATATAAATATGATAAATATGATATAAATATGATATAACATGTGAAGAAGGTTTCACTTAGTCAACTAAATATTTGAATGATGAGATTTGCACTTTATCTTTTAGTTGTCCTGATTAAAGACAGTCACAATCTGCTTTGACACATTTTGTATTTGTTTTTTGTTTTTTTAAGAAAACAACCTCTCGGTTGTTGTCAGTAGTCGCTTTAGCCACTTTTTGTTTCTTCAGTGTTTGTGATTTCAGAAGGATTTGTGATTATGAACTGTAAGACTTCAGCTCTACAATCCTGATACAAAGTAAAAAACAGACCGGGGAAGTTTCAATATTTTCTGCCTCTGGGTCCTTTTCAGGAATATTATGTGATGTGCAACTTTGAGAACATTGTGTGGTTATGATAAGAATGTTTTGTCATCACTGGACTCAGTGTTCTCACACAACTGTTACAACTAGCTCAGTCTGTCTGTCTGTCTGTCTCCATCCACTTCCCCCTGACAAATACAGAATGAGGTGCTGGATTCAGTTAGTGACAGAGGAAGAGAGTGTTTCATACAGATACAGACTGAAGTCTGTGAGCCCTAACAAGACACAGTCCAAGCTTCATGTCCCACTTACAGTTTACAATTTGTCTTTCAACATGCAGAGTAAGCATTCCTTCTAAAAGTGAACTGTGACACAATAAATGACCTTTTCCCTAAATCTAACCCATTAGTTGTTCTGCACAAACCAAACCAAACAATTTAGAGGTGGTTTAAGGTTCAGTTCTTCTGTTAGAGCATGACTCAGCACAACTGAAAGGGAAAACTGCAACTAAACATCAAGAGACCAACCTGTAAAAGATTTTGGACACTCTTGTCAAAGACTGATCTTTAGAACATTTCAAAAAATGGCCAACCAAGATGGAAATGACTTTATTTAAAATATGCTGCCCTGTTACACTCAAGTTGTAAAAAATCATGTTTAATTTTGCAAGTACACAAAGCAGACGAACACCATAAAATCTTAATTAAACATTTTTGCTTGCTGAATATGTAAAATCTCGACATGTTCTGAAATACAGGATTTAGTCATCTTCAATATTCATTACATACATAAATTAACCACTTAATTATTCTGCCTTTACCTTAAAATATCTAGAAATAGAAGATAGTTTCTCAAAAAGTTTCTGAATATCAACTTGGAAGTCATTCTGAGAGAGATGAGAAAACATAAAAAACACAGGCTAAATAATAATTTCTCACATTAAAAAATGCAGATCTGTTCATAAACTTCTTGTAGTCTGTAACGATCAAATTTTGTGATGCATCAGCTCAATTACAACATATATCTGCAATTAGAGAACGTGAACTGAGTTAGTGAAACTGGGCAGGTCATGCAGACCTGCCTTATAATCACATCACAGTTGGCTAATTTATAAGTATTATAACATCTTTGTCTGACACTCTAAAGAGACAGAAATTCATTGTAAGCCCGAACAAATAGTATATTTACAAGCAGATGTTAAAAAAACACCAGTTTGCATAGTCACTCTAAAGAATGGTTTAAATCCTCTATTTGCAGTCATCTGTCTGTTCTCATGCAGCCAAAAAGGAGCTGATGTTAAAACCTGAGTGTTAGCTATTTATCTGTCTAGCTGATAATGATTCTTTTCTCTCTCTCCATGACTTTTCTACTTCAACATTAAGACATTTATTGATTGCTCTTATTATCTTTGCAGAGCACTTACCTTAAATTGTCAGCTTTCTATTCTAATAGAATCTGTTCTTCCACTGCTACCCTTTTGTATCACCTCTATAAATGCTATTGCACATTATTTGTTCTAATTTGAATGCTTCCTATGAACTTTCAGCAGACAGATTTGTCCTTTTTTATTTTCGTGTTAATTGTTCATTTACCCTGATTTGTAGATATTTTTTGCAGCCTTTCAGGATCTAATTGTGATTTTCTTTATTGCTGTATTTGCTCCTTTTTTTTTTTGCATAAGCAGAAAGAACCAAAACTATTATCATATAGTAGCTGAGATTAAGCGCTATTTACTTACAGGAAAGTAGCATTTCCTGTAGAATTAAAAAAAAAAAAAAGTTCCTGACCTAATTTCAGAATTAACTTATATTAATTGCCTCCAAAAAATTGGGCCTAATTTGTCTGCTGAAATTGCATTATGAAGATTGGCACAGGAGGAGACGAGAATTTTAACAGTTCTATGCAACACTAATTGGTTCCTCACAGCCCAATTTAGAACGAGCAGCCAGCATGTCACAGCTCTTCATTGTGTCTCTAATAAGGAAAACAAACAAATCACCCTGCCCATTTATGGCATTTTGTTTACTTACAACACAGACACACAACAGGATGTGCACTTTAGGACTTCTTAAATTAAGCAGCTTTAAAGTTTAGTGTTCTTAAGATGTGGTTTAGTTTTGTTTACAGAAATATACATGTCTTATTTATTATACTGGATCAATTTTATTAGTGTCATTATTGCAGTTTTTTTGGTTACTGACATGATGAGTTATATAATTGGTGCTGCCCATGTTATTGTGGACCAGGGACACACTAAAATGTTTGACTGACAACATGAAGGCTCAAAGTTAAATGATCCATAATTAGAACTGAGTTTAAAAAATATCAGCTTAACTTTCTTACTCGAAAAAAAGGGTTTTGAGAAACACTCCCTAAACAAAAACAGAGTAAATTTATACCCTTATGAGGAAGAACAAGAGGAAACATCGTTGGACTGCAAGGACAGTCTGCCAAGGAATGACTGGTGAGTGTGGTTGGCAAAAAGACAGGAGTTGGTCTGTGCAGTATAAAATGTTAGTACAAAGTTAAGATGTTCAAAAAACAAAAATAAGTAATAACACAAATTTATTTCTAATTTCTTTTTCTGTCCAGTCATCCTTGACCTCGCTCTGTCCCACCCATTAAACCTGTTTAGTCCCAAAGCCTCCATACTGTACATTCTGCAGCTTCTCTATTTGTTGTGCTGCTCTTTTGCTCTTCTTATTTTACTAAATGTAGTAAACTACAGGGTTGAACTTTAAGGAGAGCTTCGCCTTAATGAATTTTTAAGTATCATCCTTCATCTATAAATGTACTTTGTTTATAATTAACAATAATGTAATTAACAGAGCTGTTGAACAAAAATTGTTGTATTACAACACAATTTAATCCTAACAGAGAGTGGGCTACTGACTCTATTTATGTGTGTTTTTCTGTTCGTTTATTTTTTTGTGAGGATAGTCTTTTCAGAGGTTATTTGCACTGATCTATTGGCGGTTGCAGCATGTTGGTTGTCTTGAAGGCAGGAAAAGACTTAATGTTAAAAAGAAAACAAGATCCTGACATAGAGGGAAAGTGGAACTGACATACACAGACAACTGAAAAGTCTCACTTTGCACACAAACACTGACAGAAATGAAATCAAAAGTAGTAAACTGTAAATCTGATCAACTGCTGATTAACCCTTTCCCATCCTCTCACCCCAAATCCCTCTTATTGAATCCAAAGTTTTTTTGTTTTTTTTAACTGTTGCTTTTCAGTTCATGCATACTCGGGATGAACTGAAGGGAAGATTCAATCCAACTCAAAGGTTTTCTTAGCTTAACTGCTTTTTACAAATTGGTATTTTATAATCACTAATGCTCCGGATCAGACTGTATGTTACAGTTTCCACTGACATCTGGTTTGTCTTTCCTTCTTGTTTTCTTTTTTTTGTGTGTTTCTGGTTGTGTGGGTTGGAATAGTCTTTTTGATAAAAAAGATAGTTCTCACCTCTTGTTAATGGTAAACATTTCAGTGGTCAAATTAAAATAAATCAAACACGTAATTTTCCAGTCATAACCTGTTAGCGTAGCATTTAGCTCAGAACACTTCTATTTCAAAATACAGTCTGCAGAGCTGCGAGTTGAGATTTAGAACCCCTTCATTGTATTCATGAACTAAAGACCTTCAATTTATACAGCTCAGCTTAATATACAGATTTACAGTGATATATTACAGAATTTGGATCACATCTTGTTGACTTTACTTTAAAGAACAACATATATGGATGTCTAAATAATGTTTGGACTTAATAAACTAGTTTTAAAACTGTCTCCCCTGTCCATCAAAACAGTATGATCCAGAATTATCCTGTAATCCCAGCTGGGATGGATATGATTAGGACTTCACAAGGAGATAATAGGAGGAACAATCCAGACCAGATGTGAGTCTTATTCAGATGGCTAAGAAGCAAGAGAGGAAGGGTGCATTTATCAGGACATATGATTATGAAGTGGAAAGAGATAAGCAGAGTAAATGTGGGAGCTTAAAGGTGGACATGCAGATGTTTGTTTTGTATGTTAAATCAAGCTCAGCACGTGCACAAAGACTAATTTGTCCTTGTATTTTGCATCCATCTTTTCGACTTTGCCTCTCCCCTCTTTAGATCTCTGTGAAATTTCCCCGTCTGTACGTCCAGTTCAAAAAATATAGCCAACAATCTGTTCAGGAGACAAAAAGGATGAGCACTTTTATTTTTGTCTTTGCTGTTTAGTTGCTTTTCAGGACATATAAGGGTTGAAAACACCAAAATCACCCTCTGTTGCACTCCATCCATCTGCTTTTTGTTTTTGCACTGCTTCTTTTCTCAAAGGCACACCCTTGTTTCTTATCACACAAACCCTATGAGCTTCTGGATTTTGAACTGCACCCAGAAAAGATGCCTCGCAGGATTTCTCCATTTTATGAATATTGTTGACTAACAAGATGTGCAGCAGGGAAATTATTAGGAGAGCGATCAGGCTGGGACCAGGGGAAGCTAGACAAAGCAGCATATGGGGAGCAAGTGGTTGGTCCGTGACATACTGATACAAATAAGTGATTCATGCTCTCTGAGGTTTGTGTCGTCGGATACGGGGAAAGCCCTGCTGTTGTGGCTTGAGGAGGAATCGGTCCAACTCAGTCTGACAAAGCTCTGAGCCATGCTGTTAAATTGTCTCAAGCATGACAAAGCTTCTGTGTATCCCCCAGTGAGCTTGTGAGGCTAAGAATGCCTCTGATTTGATGAAAATTCCAGGAGTGAAATTTGCAGTGTATTAATTATCAACTCCAAAGTTTATCCATGGTGTACGCCGACTTGAAACTTGTTGAGGAGCTTATTGATGGAAAAGAGAGAGGTCAAAAGATAATTAGATTCATGTTCGTTATCTAAAGGGATGTTCTATACCACTGATAGTGATAGTTAATTAGCTCACCCCTATACTATAATTAAAGCCCATAGTCAGACTTTTGTTCTGAAAGAGCTTCTGACACTGAAAGAAAAACAGCCAAGGAAGATAGTTTGAGCTGAAAAATAAGTTTCATTGTGCTTCTTCTGACTGATCTCTCTGGTTTTCTTTGACTGAAGTTTATTCATTTGCTAATTTTTTTCTTTTTTTTAATTTCTGGAAAACACAAGACATTTTACAATTATTTAGCCGTGATTGTGATAGCAAATTATAATTACGACTGTTATTATTCATTTTATTATGAACCATAATTATTTCAAGCTCAGTTTGAAAACATAAAGAATGTAAAGACTCATTAAGGTAACCTGAGTTTATTTAGCTTGCTGTGGGATAATTAATACTGCCACCACGTTTGCAGAAATTGACAGAAGCTTTTATTTTGGAAACAAAAACTTGCCTAATTAGAATCAGTTTTTCTTGATCAGACAGTCATACATCCATGAGACCATTCTAAAAACAAATCATTCAAACTGCAAGAGGTTATATTCCACCAACAGTACAACTAAATAAACTAATATGTGCATTGATCTCATGTCCTCTTCTTTTAAGTCCTCTTTAGGCTCCATGACGATTCTTTAAAAAAAATAACAGCCTAAGACTCGAGGGTCTTTGCAGGGTCATGGCAAACTCTTCAATTGCAAAAGGCAGTGGGCTCATTTCTATAGTGAGGTGTTGGTGGTTTGTCATTGTGGTGGCAGTGGATGAGGATCCTGATTAGATCATGTGGGGCATTGTGGTGGTGTCAGCATATCAATCGATGTGTGCTGTGCACCAGTGGGGCTTCTCTGACAAGAATTTGAAGCAGAACTGGTCATATGTCACCTCTTTATTCATAAAGAAGCACTTTCTTTACACTCGGCTGTTTGATTGTGATTAGTCTTTGCCACAACATGTCATGAATTCTACAAGCAGGCTGTTGACCCAGAGCATTTACTGACAGCCTTCTGTGTGGTTTCCTTGTATAGGAATCACTGAGACTTTGACACAAACATTCAGATGCACAGCAATCCTTGTTTGTGTATGAAAAGATTTCCTCTCACACCAGTTTATTTCGCAGATTCCAGTCATGGATAGAGCATTGCTGAGAAAAATGTGGCCAATATTTCATGCAGCAGTCTTCGCTTTGAAGAGCTTTCATGGTGAATGACTGAGAATCCTACTGACTGACAGGCTGTGTGTCAAATAAGTAATGCAAAGAGATCAGGAGAGACCGGGCCTGCTTGTATATTCTGCTAACAACTTGCTAAAGGATGGGGATGACATCGTCAATGACAACTCAGACAATGATCAAGGTCAGCGATGAGATAAAATACAGTCACAGTCTTTGGATAAAATGACAAGATTATTTATTTTCTTTATGTGATGAGATATGGAAAAATGAAAATGATGGACTTCATCTGTGGTTGAAGTGCAAAAAAAAAAACAAAAGGAAAGAGAAAGGAGATGCAGCAATGCAGACTTCAAATAACTTGATGATTCAATAATTGATATTACCTAAACTCTAATACTTAATACATCTCATTGCAAAAAGAATGATAGTCTTCAATAAATGTTCCATATCAGTACCGAGACAGCTTTAAAACATATTGTAATTTAATTAATTTTTTTATTCTCCAAATGCAGCTCCTGTTTATATTATGGGTTATAAATAAATGTGATTGCATTTAGTGGATGCAATTTGCTAATTAGCACAAATATGTGTATCAGATTCCCCGTATGAGGTTTTAAGGTTTTATATGTTTATGAGATGAATCTATTGTTTGACAATACGCATGTTGTGAAATTGTGTAATATTGTTATAGGGTGGCAATATTTTTTCTGCATATCTCAGCTGTGTTTCCTGTGAAATCCTTCTTGACTGAAGCAGCGAGGCGTGATGTTTTCATAATGTGAACTTTATTCTTTTTGTCTCAAAGCAGTTGGTCAAACTGACTTAATCTGTTTTTGTTTTACCTTGTCAAAATGTTAACACTCAAATCAGTCAACTGCAGTATAAAATGTGATGAGAATCATTTATTCCAAACCATCAAGATAAATGAACTACACCTCAAAGACTACAAGCCATTTTAAATTATACCCATTGATGAAAATAATACATAGATCATGGTATCAGTTGATGAAATAGATTTTTCAACTTTCATTTGTTTCATAACGCAAAAGTCAAAAGAGATTATCCCTGTTGTTATTGCATGTGTTAAAGCTAATATCTGCAGAGAAGCATTACAACTGGCATGAAACTTGAAATCATTTGTCAAGCAAATACCAAAAAACCTGTCAAAACTAGCAGCAGTTGCTCTTCTCATTTGCCAAACACTTACAGTGTATTGTAATAAGAGGAGCCGATGCGACAGATGCAACACAATAGTAAACATACAGATAAATTGAGCATATAAAAAAGTGCCTTAAATTACAAAAGCTATATCTCAATCTTAATTTGGATATGAGAGTTCCAAAACTGGTGACTTTTAGGAATAAAATCATGTGAATTTCATGCAACTAGATATTGTTGTGCTTCCAGAAAATTTCTTTGCAGTGAGGCTTTTTGTTTACAGTATTCTATGGTGGAGTTGGATTGAAGGGGGCATAACGTAGCTGAAACTGTTTTTTTTTTTTTCTGTGAAAAGCAGGTTTTTATTTTATTTTTTTTTCTGTTATCAGTGTGTTCATGCAGTTCTAGGGGAATCAGACTGTGTGAAATAGCAGGATGGTGAATGACTGCAAATCGAGACCCTTATAGAAGGTCCAGGAGAGATTTACAGCTTGTATTTTCTTTACCATTTTATTATTTATGGGACATCTTTTATCTCACTTGTATGACACTTCATTTTATATATAGATTTTTTTGGTAAGGTGTTAATAATCCAACTATTCTTGCTGGGTTTTTTTTCTCTAAGCTTGAAATAGAAGAATCTGGTTGACATGTTTGTGCTTTCATTTGCTCTGAAATAAATGTCTCTAATCTCACTTATATAAATTAATGTGGAGTGTGTATCCAACATAATGTGGCCACGAGACGTCACAGAACACTCAATGTGAACCCCACAATACTGACTACTCCAATGTGCAACTTTCGATGATTTTCATCGACTTGCAACACAGTTTTATGTAAGCCCCCACAGACATGCTGCACACATGGGTATCCAGATGTAAAAAAATAAAAAAAAGGTTCTCTCACAGGAAGCAAACAAATGTTGAAGGGAAAGTACACCACAAAGTGACACATGGGAAGGCAATAACAGGATGGGAGTTCTGCAAATGTTGGAGAAAGTTGGTGCAGTATGCATGTCTCTTACTGTTCTAGGGATGTTACCCACACACTAAGAACAGGGAACATGGTCTGAGGGTCTTCAGGAAGCTCTGAGGTTTCATCCACAAGTCCCTGCAGCCAGCGGTAATTGGCTTCTACATTCCTCCAAGGATTACCACTTAGCCTTTATTTGTGTTTATGAAAATATGAAGCAAGGCATAAATTACATGTTGCTTTGGCTCTTTGAATTACACTCAGAGAACCGAACTGTCAACATACACCCCGCTTTTCTGCAACTTTTTAAAATTATTTTCACAGTTGCTGAAATAAACAAGTAACTTGATGAATTTTCAGCTCTAATTTAACACCTTCATATATTTTCTGCATCCTATTTATATAAATGTGTCTGTAAATCAGTTTTTTTTTCTTTCTTTTTTTTAGCTGCAGCTTTTGCACCTTTGTTGGCTGTGCTTCTTATGTGTAAACAATATTATACAGAGAAGAAGTGATGGTTTTACTTGCGTTATAAAACCTCAAGTAATTCCTGAAAATATAAAAATTAAGAAAATTAATAAATAAAAAGAAACCTACGATGTTAAACCTGCTGTTTTTTTAGATAGAATTCACGACAGTTTGTGACTGATCTTGTGTTGCACATCAAGTTAAAAATGAGGGTCGCCCTTACGGTGCACGGTCTTTATAACTGCATTTCAATCTTTGCTCTCTGAGCTCTTCTACATCCCAAGAGCTGATGCCCATGAATGAATCTGGAGTTTTTATTTGACGGGTGTGCCACCTGCCGGTGCGTCACAGACTCTCTGGCCAATCCTGACGCAGTGACTCTCCGTGCGCCCTTGGAGATCCCGCGGTGCTCCTCGCATCCCCGCCCAGTCCACGGCTCGGTAACCGTGGAAGGTTCCCAACCTTGATAGCAGAGTCCAATTTTCGCTTGAGATGTGACTTGACTGGACTGCTGTACAGCTGCTGAGTCAAACATGGACGAGTGAGAAGTTTGGCTGGATTGTCATTTTATCCATCTGCTTGTGCTCAATGTGACCGCGCGCACCGGTGACCAATATGAGGTAAGGATGAGACAAAAACTGAAAGTTTTCAAATTTCATAGCATTGCAATCTGTTTTTGTTTTTTTTGCCAGAACTGCTTTTAAGCTGTTTTGATGTGCTACGTTTTATTTATTCATTTTGTCGGAAAACGACGCACTTAAAAGTTGTAGTGAAATCTAACGTGCACATCTCCAAAGCCAGAGAGTTCCATGTGGTGTCGTAAAGCACGCATGTTTCTGTAGAGCTTTCATTCAATAATTTTATCTGATTCCAAAATATTTGTTTAATAGTTTGTGGAAGAAAAATACACACTGTTGCCGTTCTCCTCACTGTTCTGGGTTTTGCATCTATGCGCAGTCCTCGATCATCACCACCTTATTTCAATTCTCCGAGGCGACGTGGCTTCTCAAACAAAATGAAGTTCATAAAAGATACGAAAATTATTTGCCCCGTTGTTGAAATTCCGTCAGAGTTGAAGTATATGAAGGAAACCCCCGCACAAAAGTTGCGTTTTCTGTGGCACCAGATTATTCGGTGCCACTTAAATATTTTATCTCTGCGTATCCGGGGAGAGAGAAGAAAATTAATCATGCCCCTACATGGGAAGTGGAAAGCTTTCATGAATTGAAAACTTATTTATGAAGGCCGTAGAATGGCAATGTGAAGGAATGTTCTCTTTCAGTGATGGGGGGTGGTGGTGGTGGGGGGGGTGGTACTTCTACATTGTGCTGCATAACAAACGTGAGCAGAGGGAATGGCATCTGTGCCATGGCACAAATATTTTTTTCCTTTTGGGCTGCAGCTATTCATCATCACAAAAGCCAGAGTATGGGTTTAACGTTTCCGAAGTTAAAAATAAACAAAGAATCCACATTAACTGTGCACCTCTATAGTTTTACTTTTGAATTTGTAGCATCAACACAACCAGCGTGTTTTTATATTAATATATCAACATTTTTGTGCCTTGGTTGAACGAACAGTCTGTTAAGGTGAAGCTGGAATGTATTTAGATGATAAGGGCTTTTCTACTAACTCCTGTGTGGAGCGATGAAGCAAAGGACATTAAGAAAAGAGACGACGCAAAGAAAAAAAGGTGAGCAGCAATAGAGCTTTCACAGAGTGATATATTGTTTGAGTCCAGGTCAATAATACTTTTTCAGCCTTTCTTCTTTTGATAGATAGGTTTGTTGTGGATTTTGCTTCCACATATTGATCATGGTTATGACTTGCACAAATGGACTGTGTGTGGAGTATTGGACAGTGCTGATGGAGGATTGGACCGACGTTCGTGACAGAGGTCTAGATGGCTTCAAGCTATGTGAAAATGTCTTTGCTTTTGCCTTATGCTTTGAACATGTGAGTGCTGCGTCAACAGGTTGTACAGTCACAGCTTCAGCAAATGGAAGATTTTAAACTTGCATATTTTTACACATCTTTAAACAAGTGAGATGCAAAATCACAAGTGAAACTGTGGGTATTTTTTTTCTTTTGTTTTCAGTTTTCATGCAAAGTTAAGCTTGTCGTTTGCAGCTGTAGCTTGTAATTAAAAGCAAATCTTCCTAAATTTTAAACGGTTCCAGTAAAATGACTTCCAGATTCCCTTTTCAAGCTAGTTTTTAGTCTTTGGGTTAATAAAAGTGCAACAGATGTCTGAGGGAATGTCTGACAATGACAAATGTTTCATAAAAGATGAACTGAATACAAATATATAATAAAGCTTTATTATAGGTAATGGGAATAGTATAAGATCCAGACAAAGACATCGGTGTGACAGTATAATCATCAGACTTGTATGCTTGCTGGCACCAGCAGGCCACTTTTAGAGCGGGCAATAAGAGACAGTGATGGGTATTTTACTGGAGTCAGCTGGCCAAACAGACAGGCTAACTCCCTCATTGGGTTTCATTAGAGCTCGTCTTGATGTTAAAGCCTGTTTAATCCACTTTCACAGCCATGCAGAACACAACACGGCAAAGCTCCGCATCTATCTTTAGACAGCACATGGGCTAGAACTCAGCTCAATTATTAAAACAAGAGTACAAAACTCCCTTTAGTTGGTCTTTAACTATCTCAGCTGAAGAGGTTTTCAATGCAAACTTTGTGCCAATTGTTATTTCCTGCAAAACTGAAGTGAAATATGTTTTTAACTTCAGATAGAAAGCTGTCAGTCTCTGCCTGCTCATTTAACTTGTCCATAAACAGCTGTGTTTATGCAGCCCTTCAGTCCCTCTCCCGTCTCCTGTTCTTCCTCCTGTAAGCAGACGTGCTGCCGGAGGGTGTGATTACAGTAAAGCCTTATGAGGTGAGTGCTTTGCCTCTATGTCTTTGTCTCCACTTTCTAGACGGCTACTGTTGTTGTCCCACATTCATGGCGCCTGTTTTGCTTCAGAGAGTCAGTGCTGGGAAGACCGAGACAGATATAATTTCTACAAAAAAGCCATATATTTTATATGGCTGTTAATTTTATCTTGATACAGACCAAAGAAAATAGTTTGATCATTCTTTTATTGGCTTCTAAGGCAAAGAATATGCAGTTAAGTTATTTTTTTGTTGGTATTTTATAGTTTTATTACTTGCATAAATGGTGCCTTGTGGATGCAATTTGAACTACTGTTGGTCATAAAATATGTATTAAAATGACATTTATCACTCCCTGACCTTTACTAGTTGTCTTAACTTCAGTTGGGGCAGCTTCTTATTGGTAGCAATAAGGTGTTCACTTCAGGGTCGTTAATAACACTGCTGCTCTGTATTTACTTTGGGATATTGTGGATGTTAAGCAAACAATCTGCACACAAATTAGGAGTCAAAGTGATTTATAACATAAGAATCACGTATTGGGCAGGAAATGAAGAAGTCGAGCTGAGATAATCAGATCTTCATTTACAGTACACCTTCTAGGTGGCTTCATGTTTGAGTTCGTTCACTGTAACCATAAATGTTGCTTAAACCAACAAGCTGCGTCACTGCGCCATAAATCAGTATTTGTATATAGTTTTATAGGATTTGCTGCCCTTCATTGTCATTTTTACTCGGTTATTTTTTCTGTTTCGTTCAGAGTTGTTTTTGTTTTGTGTTTATCCCTTTGCTTTTCTTTTTGTTTATTTATGGAGAAGTTTATTGGGATAATGAAAAGTATAAAAGTAGATCTTAAAGGTACAATATGCAAGAATTTTCAAGTAAAGTAAACTCACACAACAGGCTAATGTCCCAATGATGTTGAAAGTAAAGTTACATTGTAACAGATTTCGATCTCAGTCGGCTGGGTGGTTGCTAGTTTGTCATTTTAAAAACACCGGTCCAGACCAGAATCATTATTTACATGTTCAGAATTCCTGATTCCATATCAAATCACATCTGATCCTGCAAGGCTGCCAAGTCTTCAACACAAGCAGCTGTAATTCCACAACGACCAGTAGCAAAGAGTAAGAAACCACCACATCCTTCCAACTGAGCAGCCGAGCTGCACGTGTTGAGGCGTTCAAACGCACTTAGGAAAACTCAACGCTGAACAAATAGACCTTCAGACATTCCCAAAAATTGAAAAAATATAAGAAAAACTAAACGAAGATCCACATCAGAACTTGCAACTCAACAGAAAAATCAGGGCGGGGCGGGGGGGTGAGAACAGACGTTTTTTTTTTTTTCTACATGAACTGTGGGACTTGGATTTGACGACAAGGTCTAATTCTTACATACCGTACCTTTATAAGACAATAAAGTATATTATACCATATTGTAACACATTCATATAACATATCACATCGTATTACATCGTATCGCATTGTATATCGATCATTTATATAATCATATATTGTGCTGTTTTATTATTTCATAACCATTACAGTATATTCCATCCTATACATACAATGTTGTACTGGATTGTACCACAGTGTATAATATTGCAGTTTACGCCATCAGATTGTACCATATTGTATTGCATCATTTTGTACTATGTCATATTGTACCATATCATCTCATATCGTATTGTATGGTATCTGAGTCTATACTCAGTGTTTGACTTTCACTTACTCCCTTTTGCTTTTCTCACAGTATCACTTTTTATTGCCCGTTTTACGAAACAAACACTCATTTTTATGTCCAGTATATGACTGTTGTGGCATTTCTGCATTCGGCCTGTTCTCAGCAAATAAATCAGTAACAATTTTCCTGTCAAAAAAAAAAAAAAAAAAAAATCTGTGGAAGTCCATGGGGATCAGAAAAAAAAGAGCTGTAAACAAATCTGTTCGAGAAGTAGAAATAAAAAAGTAAAGAACAGTTTACTGGTGATTTTTGTAGAATATGGAAAAAAAGCATCTTACTAAAAGTGGATTTGCATTAACTTCTGTTAAACTATGAGCATGGATTGAATTTTGGCATCTTGGTCCAGCTCCAAACTTTCTGTTATCAACCATTTGTTGCCAGATGTTCTGTTGAATTTTGAAGTAATTATTGGCCAACTCATTTCTAAGAAAGTATATGAACAGAAACCTGAATGTTTGGTCTTTTATTTGATGATTTGTGACCATGGTTTCAAACAGTTATAAGATAGTGTTTAAAGAGCAGTACATGTCAGTGAAGTTCTGCTGTGGGTGAAGCAAAACCGCAAGTAGGAAAGAACAAAACAGCAAATGATATCGTTAAATAATGGAATGCTTTTAAATGTACAGATGAGTAAATACATGTAAGTTGGATTAACGTATGTATTTATATGATAAAAACCAGAACACACTTGGAGAGCACAGACCTTCACTAAGCAGTTCACTTCCTCCATAATGTGATTTTAGAATAATAATGAATCCGTCAAAAAAATTCCCAGATCCAGACAGTGATCTGGATTTACTTACAAATTCAATCGATTGGTTCTTTTGCCATTTTTAATGTCAAACATATCAGATTTTGACACGTCAAATTATATTGTTAAAAAAACCCCAACAAATTAATAAATAAAGTGAAGCCAATGGATACATAACCTCTTTGGGGGAGGTAATAATATTGAACTCAAAGACATCTTGACACAGGTGTTATTGATTTAGTGGATAAATACAGTGGGGCAAAAAAGTATTTAGTCAGCCACCAATTGTGTAAGTTCTCCCACTTAAAAAGATCAGAGAGGCCTGTAATTTTCATCATAGGTATACCTCAACTATGAGAGACAAAATGAGGAAAAAAAATCCAGAAAATCACATTGTCTGATTTTTAAAGAATTTATTTGCAAATTATGGTGGAAAATAAGTATTTGGTCAATAACAAAAGTTAATCTCAATACTTTGTTATATAGCCTTTGTTGGCAATGACAGAGGTCAAACGTTTTCTGTAAGTCTTCACAAGGTTTTCACACACTGTTGCTGGTATTTTGGCCCATTCCTCCATGCAGATCTCCTCTACAGCAGTGATGTTTTGGGGCTCACGCTGGGCAACACGGACTTTCAACTCCCTCCAGAGATTTTCTATGGGGTTGAGATCTGGAGACTAGCTAGGCCACTCCAGGACCTTGAAATGCTTCTTACGAAGCCACTCCTTCGTTGCCCGGGCGGTGTGTTTGGGATCATTGTCATGCTGAAAGACCCAGCCACGTCTCATTTTCAATGCCCTTGCTGATGGAAGGAGGTTTTCCCTCAAAACCTTACGATACATGGCCCCATTCATTCTTTCCTTTACACGGATCAGTCGTCCTGGTCCCCTTGCAGAAAAACAGCCCCAAAGCATGATGTTTCCACCCCCATGCTTTACAGTAGGTATGGTGTTCTTTGGATCCAACTCAGCATTCTTTCCCCTCCAAACACGACAAGTTGAGTTTCTACCAAAAAGTTCTATTTTGGTTTCATCTGACCATATGATGTTCTCCCAATCCTCTTCTGGATCATCCAAATGCTCTCTAGCAAACCGCAGACGGGCCTGGATGTGTCCTGGCTTCAGCAGGGGGACACGTCTGGCACTGCAGGATTTGAGTCCCTGGCGGCGTAGTGTGTTACTGATGGTAGCCTTTGTTACTTTGGTCCCAGCTCTCTGCAGGTCATTCACTAGGTCCCTCCGTGTGGTTCTGGGATTTTTGCTCACCGTTCTTGTGATCATTTTGACCCCACGGGGTGAGAGCTTGCGTGGAGCCCCAGATCGAGGGAGATTATCAGTGGTCTTGTATGTCTTCCATTTTCTAATAATTGCTCCCACAGTTGATTTCTTCACACCAAGCTGCGTACCTATTGCAGATTCAGTCTTCCCAGCCTGGTGAAGGTCTACAATTTTGTTTCTGGTGTCCTTTGACAGCTCTTTGGTCTTGGCCATAGTGGAGTTTGGAGTGTGACTGTTTGAGGTTGTGGACAGGTGTCTTTTATACTGATAATGAGTTCACACAGGTGCCATTAATACAGGTAACGAGTGGAGGACCGAGGAGCCTCTTGAAGAAGTTACAGGTCTGTGAAAGCCAGAAATCTTACTTGTTTGTAGGTGACCAAATACTTATTTTCCACCATAATTTGCAAATAAATTCTTTAAAAATCAGACAATGTGATTTTCTGGATTTTTTTTCCTCATTTTGTCTCTCATAGTTGAGGTATACCTATGATGAAAATTACAGGCCTCTCTGATCTTTTTAAGTGGGAGAACTTACACAATTGGTAGCTGACTAAATACTTTTTTGCCCCACTGTAGATTTATTATGGCTTTTTTATCCTAGAACACACTCTGAACCTTTATAACTCTCTGGTTACATTTGGTTGTCAAACTGAAGAGAAAATCTGAGTAAATGAGTGAAGAAACATGCTCATGTAGAGGTTTCCATACAGATGCTCTGCATGGTTCCATTAAACAGTTATGATCCAGCCATCCTCAGTGAGGCTCGTATAAAAGCAACAACAATGATGGTAAAAGCATCACAGTAATTGATTTAAGTGGCCTCAACATTAAATCTTTGGGGTCAGTAAATAGAGCTAGTAATTTACATCTACAGGACAGATTTTATGTTAGTCATGCATTTGCATCAATGCTTTAAGGAAGGTGTGATAGCTGGCTGTCAATGCTTGATGTGATCAGACTTTGTCAGTAAGAATAATCTACTTTAATGGGGTTTGCTTTCAATCTTTGATGAAGGAACCGTATGGATCTGTGATCCATCCATCCATTTTCTATGTTGGCTTGTTTCTGTTCCAGGTCAATGGAGGGCTGGTGCTTATTGCCACGGGTAAGAGAAAGGGCAATGTCACGGACAGGTGGCCAGTCCATCACAGGGCGACGTATAAACTACCATTCCCCCAGTCACTCACACCTAGGATCATTTTAGAGTTGCTGTTTAACCAAACATGCATATTTTAGATCAATGAAAACTTGAGTTTTAATCGAAAATCCACGTGTTAATTAACAAACTCTACGCAGAAGGACCCTAGCCAACTTTCAAACCCAGAACCGTTCTTAGTACAAAGCAACAGTGCAACCAACTGCACCACCATGCAGCACTGTGATGGTGTCTTCAGATTAACAAAAAAAGTCACAGCAAATTAATACAAACTGGTGATAAGTGAATATTTTTTCTTCATTCTTGTAGAAAGTGTCTCCTTCAGCATATCGATGCGTTTACACTTTGTGGAGTCACTATTTTATTATAAACTATACAGGAACACTTCAGGGATATTTTTGACCGAGCTCAAAATATACTAAGAGAGATATAGCTATACATATATACAGTATATTTTGTTTTATTTTATTTTAATGTATTTATTTTTTGTATACATTTTTTATACTTTATATACCAGGGATGGCGAACTCCAGGCCTTAAGAGCCACAATCCTGCACATTGTAGATGTTACCCTGCTTCAACACACCTGCTGCAGATAAACAGGTCGTTAACAGGCTTCTACAGGACTTGCTGAGAGGTTGCAGATTTGAATCAGGTGTGTTGAAGCTGGAGAACATCTAAAATGTGCAGGATTGTGGCTGTCGAGGCCTGGAGTTTGCCACCCCTGTTACATACGGTAGATATTTGGAGACCTGATCCATCACCTAACCCACCAAAAACACACTTTCTTTTTTTCTATTTCTCATCTTATGGTTACCAAATGTACTCATACACACATTTATTGCATCAGTAAGAAAACATTTTCATTGTCAGATGAACTCTGCTAATGTCACAACACAAATCACCTTATTTAAAATAAAATTGAAAGCATTTGAAGTCAAATTATTCCCCCGTAAAGTGAGATTAGATGCTGCTTTGTGATTAGGTTGTTGTCAAAATGAATTTGTCTGCGTGAATCAGTTTGTAAGTTCTTTTTTAATGATTCTTGCCATGAAATGTTTTGCACATTAGATCTGAAAAAATGTCTGCTGCACCCTTTTTCTCTCCATTTGTTTGTTTCTGTCAGAATCTCTTTTTTTCTAATTCAGTTCATCTAGAACATTTCAACTGAGGGGAATTGTAAGACAGACAATAGGCTTGAAAGCATAACCTGACAACAGTCACATTTTAAGTCACGGAAGAGGTGCAGGTGAGGAAAATCTAAAACATTTTATAGGTGCAACTGTCTTTTTTTTCATTTTACATCTTGTTTTGAATTTTTCATACTGGGTAAAGCAATCTGTCATGAAGGAATGTGGATAATGCCACTTTTTTTCTGCAAAACACAAGAATGAATGCAAAAACATAAACTAAGAACACTACCTCAGTTTATAAAATATTTTATAAAATATGAAAACATTTCATAAAACACATGATTTGAAATGGCAGAAAACAGAATTAAACAAAACAAATTGTTACACAATAAAAAAAAGGATCTGATTTCAAAATCTATAATAAAGCTCATTAAGGACCAGCATGTTGTAAACAGCCTTATTGAGCTTTAATGTGACAATCAGAACTTTGGATTTAGAATAATAACATCTTGAAAGTGTTCCCATTACACCAGTTTTCATGTGATTAGCAAGATAGTTGGAATTTCTGTACAAAACTCTGAGGACACATCTGTAAAACACAAATATGGTCACAAATTAAGCTGCTATTTGTGTTATATGGTTCTAAACAATATTAGAGGTTGTTAAAAACCTTTTATTTCCTGGATGCAAGCATGCCATAAATGTTTATCTCAAACCATAAATATTAGTTGCACCTTTGTGGCCTTTTAGAACATCATAGGTTCCTAAATAGTCACATTTACAATGATAGCAGATGTTACAATCCTGCTTTGGGGATAAACATTGATCTTTAAAGTTACAGCTGGGATTAAGTCAGTTGTTTACACAGCTTTTTATTGCATCCATTCACCTGATTAATCCACCATCTTGCCAGGTGTGTTTGTTCTGTCTGCATGCTCAATGATGCTTGAAGGTTGCCTTTGGTGCTGTTTAATACGTGTTGCAGCATCATCGCCTTCCCAGTGAGCATCAAAGTTATGCTCAAAGCAAAGTGAAACCAACAACTTGTGGTTTAAGTTGCTAGATGTTTCCCCCTGAAGCGAGTGTAAGCTTGGCAATTTGTGCTGTTCTTAAAGAGAGACTAGTATGGCATCTGTCTTTGAGTATTCCTCTTCCCTGAGTTTGACTGACATTTAGGAAAAGAACAGGGAATAGTGCAACTTATACCAGGCTTGAGCCTTCAGGCTAAACTTTGTGGAGAGAAATTAATCTAAGCCAGCTGGACCCTCAGCCTCCAGGCACATGACATTTACATGAGTCAAAAGCAACACCAGGGAATAGAAATAATTTTACTCCAATTTGCAATCTTGTCAGTGAATGTCTAAAAAGATGTTTAGGTCAATATTTATTCATTTCTTTTATTTATATATTGCAGCACAGTTGGAGTTTTTCTTATTGGACAGATTGATTTGGAAGACAAAATTAGACACAGAGGGACACAGATGTGCAAACAGTTTCTGAGGGGATTTAAAGTGCCTATTTTTCCCTTACTAATAACAAGGAAACAGAATTTGATCACAACAGGAAAGAGCAAAAGAAAACACGTATTAATAAAACTAAAAATGTAGATTTTATTTCACTGTCTTTTATTTTGTTTTTTGTGTGTGTGTGCACCAGTTTTTTAACCTCATCCTTTATGTTATGAAAACAACCAGAATTTGTTGTTAAGAGTTTCTAAGCATATCACAATGAGGTTGAGTGTTTAACGAAAAATGGTTGTATCATATTCAAAAAGAACATTACCTCAGATTCAGATAGAGCAACAGAATAAAGGTCATTGTTTTGTCTTTTGTATGATTTTTGCTGTGAAAGTCAGGATATAGAATTTTTAGTGAGTATTCCTAAAAGATAAAATATTCCCAGGTTAATCTTACAGTTGCTGAATGTATTTGAACACGTTTTTAATGTAAAGTTGAAAAATTACCATCAACTTTAGATTAATGTGGCCTAACTAGCAATCAAACTACACTGTGAGTCTAATACTATAACCCTCATCCCTCTGCTACATTGTATTCCTCACCACAACAGCAATAAGAAACCAGAAGCGTGTGGAATAATGACCAATTCTTAAACTTTTAAGGCAGACAAAATCAAACAAAGAATGTAATCCAAGCTGACAGTTTGAATTCAGTCTCTTGAGTCAGACAGCTTTGTCTTTTTGGGTGAATTCCAGCTGTCCTTTGCTGGTATTTCCACACCTCCACGTATAGTGGATGAAGTAGTGCAAACCTTTAACACGTCGGTAGGGATTACCTCCCCCTTAGCTAAGGGATAATAATCTCAAGATCATCACAGGAATGTGAGTAACTTGGCATGATATGAAAGCTTTGTTGCAGATGAGCAATGATGTGTATCACAGAGCTTTTTCTTTTTTGGAACCAGTCATCTGTTCGTATTTATCCATATCAGCTACCCAAAACCCTGATCAATCAGTTTTATCAATGAAAAAAGATAGTAGGATGTTATTTAGGTTTTCAAGAGGTTTACAAAGTTAAATAACTGAAAGGTATAGAATAGGTGGAGGTCTGGACAGCCAGAGTACTATAGCAGTGTCTTTGTGATGAGGAGCAGAGCAGAAGCAGCAGCGGATGGATGGGATTGCCTGGCATGTCTCCATACAAAGGTTTTTGGCAGGGTAGTGTTAGTAGAAAAAAAATAGAAAGTGTTTATTGGCTTGGTACCCTCTGTGTTTCTTTGAAATGTAATCATAACCCAAACTGTGCTTATTTATTGCATATACAGACCATACACTGAGGTTACAGGAGCATTGTTATTTATTAATATTTAGTCAGCTAAAAATAAGATGTAAACATGAAAATCCAGCGGTTAAATCAGCCTGATTTATCAGTCTGGATTCCTGGCACGAACTCAGTTTAAATCTCAAACAATAAAAGACAGAGGACACGTTGGGCTCTTGTGCTTGAGTTGTAGAAGCGTTGGCAGGGGCCTCAAGCAAGCTGCCATTTTTCTTTTTGTTTTGGAATTTTGAGACTCTAAACAAACCTGAGATTAAAAAGCATAGCTGGGTTTATGTGCATATTAGATGGCACAAAGAATGAGTTGCATGAATGTATGTCTGCAGTTCCATCTTTTAAGATCACATTTTGATTTATTGTGTTTTATTATTTTTTCTTTCATTATCTTTTTTAATTTAATCTGACATATAAGGTGGGGAAAGTTCTTCAGAAACAGCATCCAAATAGGCAAAGACACAAACCAGAAAACAAACAAACATTATTGACATGTTCTAAAGCTTCTTATTGGTCACTGTGTTTCATTGACCTGTTTAATAATCCAACAATGCACACTGCTGGGTTATTACCAGATAAACAGCTCCCATGGTTAGACAGAGATACCCTGACTGCAAGCAATCAACATGTTTTTAAAATCTAATTATTTAATCTTGCTGCAATGAAAAGCCCATGGTACCAGAACTATCCACCGAAAACATTGATTAAATTTTAATCTTCTACAAGGTGGATTTAAATGTTCATAGTGTGACTGACATGTTCAGTGTAAAAAATGCAATATAAGAGGTGCGTGTACCTGTAAAAAGATTTGAGTTTATAGGATCTAATTCCATTCACAACAGCATATTCAGAGTAATATTATTTTAAAAGCTAAATGTTTACTTTTTTTTTTTCTTAATAGTTTCTTTTGTAGGCTCGGCCACCTTTCTGTTCCCTCTTTGTTGTTCAGGTTTATTTAAGCTCTTCTTTTTAGCCAGATTATCCACAGCAAAGCTCTTAATCTTATTAAATTTCATTTCATTTTAAACAGAGTTTGCAGTCGTCTGCCTGATTTTTCATACGCTCTTATTTTTGCAGCAGTCATATCCTGCTTAATCCCTAACTGGTGAGAACCACCAGGGGAGGAAAATGACCCTGCGACCTCTCTGTTGTCTCTGTTTATTATTTGAACCTTAAGTATGGGGATCTAATGTGGTATAATATGCTAACAATGATTGACTGTTCTGAAGAGGAAGAACAAAAACACTGTGAGTCATTTTCCTGGTTTGGTAATCACCTCTTTCATTGTATGTCCGTCTTGGCAGCAGGTTTAAACACAGCACTTTGCTCTCCATATATCATAATCAGGATGTGGCAGAGGTTATTTATATTGTTCTCAATTCAGTGTTTGGGCTCCTTAATTCCACAGTTAGTTTCCGAGCACTATCTGGTGCTAATGTCAAGAACGTTAATCACATTACCGCCAAGTCCATGTGCTTTAATTGCTGGTGCAGTTAGGTTTAAACCACTTGGACGAAATGCTTCATCAGTGAACAGAAACATTAGCAAGGCAGGAATACTGATGAAAACAAGATACTAGACAGATGAAATTCCTCAACTCATGTGCTTGGACTCAGTCTTTGCTTCACAAGGTGTCTAAACCAGGATTTATTTGTCTTCCTGCTGAATGTGTTTGAGAGCAGCTGAGGGGTGAAATGAGGCATCTGCTAAAATGCTTTGGAGACAGTTATGTTCTAATAAGGTTATTCAATCAGTACAGATTATCAAGACATATGTTTCCCATGCAGATGTTTACAAGTAACAAGTCTTAAGCACAGTTTGATGTGCATCCTTGTAACTTGAAGCAATGCTTTTTGGCGAAAACTAATAATAGGTCTTGCATCTTCCTGGTTTGCTTGTTAACAGTTTGTTGCACCACACTTTTCAACTTTCCTGAAAAACAGGATCAGACACGTGGAAAGAAGTCGAACTAGTGATAATTTGTTCTACTGACTGTGGGCAGGCTGTAACCGCAGCTTTTTTCTAAAATGCCCTAATGAAACCAACTTATTGACTTGGACTGTGTGTTAGAAAGACTGGGAGATTTGCAGAATCCCTTTTGGCTTTTTTTTTTTGTAAAATGGCTAAAAAAGCCATGGACAAAATGAAATGAGAAATGATGGTGCAGTTTGGCTCAAAGAGAGACATTTTTCTCTTGTTCTTGTTGTAATGTAAAACAAAGGCGAAGACCAAACTTTTGTCAAAGCATAAACATGTTCTGTTAGCTTAAGCAAGTTGTTTACAATATTTCTCCACCATCCCAGCTGAAAGAACTTAACACCTTAAAAACAACATTTGCTATACTTCTACTATTGTAAATAGATGTTTACATATTTTTTTTAGGGTCTGTCATACATGGTTGAATGTGTTGAATATTTTGGTTAGTGTTTAAAATAAATATTTCACCTTGTTTTTTTTTTATCATTGCGATTTTACAATTTTTGCAGGAAGAAAATACTTCCTTCATAGTAACACAATCCTGAGGAAATTAAATACGTTTCATCTTTTAATATTCACTGGATTCATTTACTTACTCTGTGCAGTGGGGCATCATTTTTTTATCCCTAGAGTTTTTCATTTTAGCGGCATACAGACTAACTGCCTTTTTTCTCCTCTAATTTATATTGTCTGCATGCAGTGGCTTGTCGCTGTCACTGTACAGGCGATTTTACATTTGCTGCAATCAGTCAGTGGAAGTGACAGGACTGTGCTCAACCTTACAGAACACTTGTCTAAACACTGAGGTCATTTGATTTCTGCTTGTGCTTCATCCATCAGTAAGACACATGCAGTTTGTTGTACATCAATGAGACCATTTAATAAGGCTGTCTAATTAAGATTGCTTCATTTAAACTTTTTCATGGGAATTGAAAGATTGTTAAAAAAATAAATACAATACCCAGTATGTTTTCCCCCCTTTTTGAGCATAATTAGAAGTTCATTGAACAACTGATTTAAAAGCAGGATGTTTTAATACTCCTATGATTAATGACAAAAACAAATAAAGAACTGCTTAGTCTGAGGCGGTGGGGTTTTGATATGTCTGTCTTAACCCGAAAGAGATGCTGCTGCTTGATGCGAATCATAAATTTGCAAACACACAGAACTGGGGCTATAGGGTTGAATAGATATACAACATTTAGAAGCACAAGCTGCTGAGTTTTCCAGTGAGAGTGCCTGTATTGTGCACACCATGCAGTATAAACACGAGTATAGGCACTGTAACAATCATACAACTTTTTGACAACCAATGCAAGAAATCAGAACAGTGTCTAACTAGAAATTGTTGGTTGCAGTATATGTTTTAATGCTGTCAATATTTACACCTATGACTTTTTTCTTTTGCTAGCGTATCTCTTTGTTTGAATTGCGCTTATAAAAATCTGTTTGTGGAGCCAGATGGCAATGCCACTTCATCTTCATCCTACATACAAAAGAGCTTGGATGCCCTTTGTATCCCTTGGAGTGAACAGGCAAAACAAAGCACAATGAATTAAGTATCAATGTGGTTTACTTGCAGAGTAGGAGACAAATGTTTGAAAGGTTTTGCTGACTTGTATATGTGGACCTTAAAAGGGCTTTTGTATTATTTGTATGCAAGTAGAAAAACAATCTCTCATCTCACGCACAAACTCTCCCCAAACCACATCATGAGTAAATCAGCAGCAGGTCTCCTAATGGAATATGCATGTATGCCATAATCTGCAATTGTGCATTTTTTATTAATCCCATACTGGAGATTTTTTTATTTTATTTGATATGGTTTATCAAAAATGTATGAGGTCCTTTTTAGTGTCAAGCATCATGCAGACTCTACAGAATCTGCCCTTTTTGGTAGTTATTCTTGATCTTTTACCTCTTAACACACGACGAAGCTGAAATGTTGCAAAGGTTCAAATGACTAAAAGTGGAAAATTAATTTAGCCTCAGACCGAGCATTCCTTATATTACAATCATAATGAATAACCATGAGTGTTTAAGTTTTAGGGTTTCAGATTTGTCAGAAGTTGAATTTAAGCAGAACATATAAAAAAAACATGGTTTTACAAGCCAGCGCTGCTGTTAGATTGTTCCACATGGGCCTCTGAATATTTTTTAATAGATGACGAGTTGTCATGGTCGGATCTGGATGCGTGTGTGAATCCATTTTGCTCCATCGCTGGATTGCTGTTTGCTTACACTGGGCATAATGAATCATTAATTTGCTGCTGTCACTTGTAGCCCACAGTCAGTCTGAGCAGAATTAAGTGTCGATCCAGCAGAGCAGAGAAGCAACAAATGCATGGAGGAGCACAAGCTTCTCTATGTTGTTTTTCATCCAGACAACGAACCAGCTGAGTTTATAAAGGTGCTCCACTGCTGCACTTATTCTCCATCATTTTCTATGGGCTGCAGAAGATATTTTTAAAGTGATTTTCATTCGTCTTTCAAGATGAAGTGCGCTTTCAAACTATGGAAAGTGGGATTTGTAGATATTACTTTCACTGTTGCTCGGGGGCAGATGGAAGGTTTTGATGTTGTTTAGCTAATTAGAAATTTAAAGGAGATTTTAAATAAAAACTGTACAGTCTCTGAAAATCAAATAAATAGAATGAGTTTTATCTGGCAACTTTTCTTGTTGTTTTTAGAAGTGGATTCTCTAGTGAGTGTCACTAATAAACTCAAGTTCCAAAGAACACCTTGTCTGATGCCCTATCTATACAACACAAATAGTTTTTGAACTTTTTTAATCTCTTTTTCTGATAATATCTTTGTTCACATTATCTTACAAAGCTCTGAAATACTCATATAAATGACATATAAAAAAAACAGAACATTTTTAGTTTGGCTAATGATTCTTCCAAAACTTCACTTCCCAGTATTGCTCAATAGTCCACGTTTTTCAGCAGTGGGGGTGTCGAATTTCCCTTTAAGTGTTTATGACTTATTGTTTGTGGAGCACTAAAGGGTCAAACTTCACAAATAACTTGTGAAAATGCAAACAAATGGTCCAAAAAAAATGTTGTTCCCATGATTTATACAGACATCAATGATGCAGTCTAAACATACAACTCTCTCTGAAGGGATTCCTCGAAAACACAAACACTTATTATGAATGTGTGTGTAATTACAACTTAATAAAAGTTACCCAATGAGTCTCACTCTTGTGAGAGAATTCTTTCTGTCTGTGTTTTTGTTGATAAATACAGTGTGTCTTTTTTGTGAAGTGCGTCAGTTTTTCTCATGATTTTTTTCACATCAAAGTTTTATCTACATTTTTGCTTGTGTTTTTTGGGGGGTGGAGGCGACAGGAAGTATGTAATTAGTGCAGAAGAAAGGTTAGATATATCTTTGGAAGACCATCTTCATTTAAAAACCAAGAATATTTTTCATGGTTTGTGACACTCTGACTGTGCAGTTAAATTCTTTTGCACATGAATAATTCTTTTTATGCCTTTTAGGACATTGTAATAAAGTGCTGTTTCCGAACCAGTCCTGAGCTAAATGGAATTGGAATGAGGCGCAGCGTTTGGGAGTTGGTGTTCTCCCATTTCTGATGACCAATGGCAGGAGAGAGATGAAAGGGCTGATGTAAAAAGTCATACCTCTGCTCTTTTTTTTCCCTTCTTCTCATCATCTTCCTTCCTCTTTTCTTCTCTCTCCTCACCTAAGCTGCAGTGCATCTTTTCGGTGCCATCAAAGAATGCGGGAGGGAGAGTGGTGGGGGAGGGGGTTGCCAGTCCAGTTCATGTACACAGCAAATAAACGCTGACAATTATTCTTCCTCTTCCTTCCATCTTTGCTCTTCCTCTCATTCCCCCTTTTTTCATGAGGGAAATACCAACAGCTGAGGCAGTTTTGGTTGAATTAACACAGTTAAGAGCTTTATGCTTACTTTTGTTATATTGTTTGTGTTGTTTGGGATGATTCAGCTTTGGACGACGGCTGACTAAATGGGCTGAGGAACATCACTCTGTGCAGCAAAGTTGCACATCATTTGTCAAGCAATCGTCCTTGAAATATTGACAAAACATATTACAGACCACTAAAAATAAATGGCATGTTTATTTGAGCACTAGCAGGGTGTTTTCCATTAAGACGAATTGGCTTCTTCTTTTGTCATGTTGAGATCAAACCAAATTTTCCTTGTCTTGATTTTCCAGTGCAGCAAAAAATATAATCTTCTCTTGTTTTTGTTGATCAGTTTTTTTTTAATCCCTTAGGGTATAATAGTTTGATTTTTTTAAATCCCATTTGGTTCACACCTCAGTGCCTCACGCCTCCTCTTATGCTGTCGGTTCACTTTCAGACTGTCTCTAATTGAGTTTTTGGACAGCCGTCCGAGTCTCCAATGCTCCATGAGAGATAAAAGAAATTTTGCATTACAACATCAAAGTGGCACACACCCACATCCCTGTTCCACTTGCACATTCACACCAGAACATGATGAGATCAAATGAACATCTGAGGTCAGTGTAGCTCTGAAGGGTTAATGATGTGGAGACCACGCTTAGATTTTTTAAAATTCACACCCAGGATGATAAACACCCTCCGCTGGAGTCTCATTCTTCTTCTTGTGACTCATTCAAAACAACCTGTTTATTTTAAAATGTTTAGGGTTTTTAACTTTTGTCATTCTTATTGACCTTTTTGAGTTGAAAAGACTGTCATTTGACAGCACGTCTGATTTCTGTTATGTCATAACATACTCTGTAGAAGAAATACTTATTTTTTACTGCACTTTATAACAGCAGCTACTGTATGTACAGTGGGATATGCTGCTGACATTTTAATATTTTTAATCAGGCAGCTAAATAGATGAAATTTTGTGGGTTTTTTAAATTATTATTTAAACGTTTATAAGTCCCTGATGTTCTGAACTGTTTTATCTGTTCAGTAAGTTGTATCAACCCAGCAAATATTTCAAGCATTTCAAAAGCTGTTTATTCCAAGAGAAATCATTAATTGTCTCTCAGTGCAATTACTGCTGCTCTGCCAATAGACTTGTCCTTGATGCCAAGGCCATAGGAAATTCAAAGCAACCTGTGGAGTAAACAAACACCATGTTACTTTTAAAAGTTTGGATCTGTGGGACCGTATGTGCGTCATTAATCGTTTCCTTTGCAGAGCTAATTGTTTGAATGTTTTCAGCTTTGGCACTGTTTGTGGCCTTCTCCCTGCTAACTTTTTATTGGTGCATTGCTGTTTTATTTGCCTAGTGAAACCACCAACTGCAAATCAGTGGAAAACTGTGAAACTAGTGTGAAAGTACGTGTGGTATCACAAATTGTACTTGCATAATGCAAAATAAACATGCCATGCTGTTTGAATAGTGATTTGATATCAAAAAGGTATTTATTTTTAATCATTGTGTGGATGTGTGAGGAAGCCAGAGTACTTGAAAAAAATACCTGATACCTAAGACGTTTTTGCAGAAAGGCCTGCAATGAAGAAATCCACTGGTTGTGAAAACAACTGCATATGAAGGGTGAAAACAAACATCTATTATCATGATAATAATCTACAAAAACTGATGCGTTTTAGTGCTTTCTGCCCCTAACCAGACAGTAGTGGTTTCTAACAGTAACTTTGCACTGAGCAGATGAAAATAAAACAACTGTGAAAGCTCATTTTGAGCAGTACTACATGAGGAAATTTGTTGTAAAAAACATTTAGAACAATTTATCACTCAGTGACTACAAATCAAAACAAATAGTGCAGAATTCATGATTCCAAATCAATCAAAATTCTTTTCTTCTTTGGTTTCAAATGCACAGTTGACAAAACGTTGATGCAGATAGTAACCAGGCTTGTTATGTTCAGGTGAGTACAGTAGGTGAGACTTTTAGTGAGTATCTGTAGTTCTCAAGTTCTAGTTCTAGTTCTAGTTCCTGTAAATCTGATTTTATTTGTTCACTTTTGCAAAACATAAGTAGAAAGAAAAGTTTCCATTTATTATAGTCTATGTATGTTACCAACATTTGCACAATTTTTACTCAAGAAGTACAAGGATTCACAATTCACAAAAAAAATCTTGTACTGCTCCAACTAAACCGTCTGACTCGACTCCACTGGCCCAATCCTTTGTTAGCATTGTGCTTTGGGGCGGGCTCATGAGCGGTTGTTCAGGTATGACGATAGCAGTAAGTGCCCAGGCAAAGCAAAACAAACATACGCTGGTGGACGTATGTGTGGAAGAAGATGTGTGGAAGAAGGTATTGAATCGGTTTTAGGAGAACTAGAGAAGATTTCCTTGTTAAAAAATGAGCAAACAGAAGCACTTTGTGCATTTCTTGATGGTAAAGGTGTTTGTGCTTTTCTCCAGACTGGATTTGGCAAGAGCTGGATTCTTGTGATTGGCTAGCTCAAAATATTATACCAGATGTCCCTCCCTTTTTCAGACACTTTCAGATGGAGCAGTTCCAGCTCTATTTGTAGCCCTGATACGAGATCTGGTTCTTGCCAGGTTAGATTATTGCTAACAGTTAGACCCATGAATCTCTGGCTGTAACACTGCTGACTCCAAAATACTTTAAATATAAGAGCATCCATGACAATATGAAGTCTGGTGATGGTGTTGAAGAGTAAAATGTTGACACAACGCTGTTTTATTGTGTTAATATTTTATAGCAAAAATTTAAGTTTGTGTGTCTCTTCCAATTAACAGCATCATATTATTTATCCAAAGGAACCATTGAGATAGATGTTTGTGATGATTTAAAAATGGTTAAAGCTACTGGATCTGGGGAAGTTTAGTTTGCAGAAAACCTCCTGCTCCCTGTGGCGGCACTTGTTTACAGGATGTCGCTGTCAGACATGTTTGAGTAGTTGGCAAACTTTAAGATTAATTCACGCAGGAATTTAAGTTAAAACATATTTTTTCTTGGTGATTAGAGGTTTTAACAGAATTCCAAATTATTATTTAGACTTTTATTGGAGGTAAGTTGCATCCTCCTGATGTATATGTAAAATAATTGCAAAATAGAAAATTACTTTACTTAGTCATTCATGCTGTTATTTATGCCACATTTATTTAAAATATAAAAACAAGGCTTATCTCAATAGAGAAATTGGCTGTGAAAAGTATTGATATTGTTTTCTTGCGGGGCTGTGTAGAGCGACGCCTTTTAAAAAATGCGAGAGACTGTAAATGCCTAACTTTTGGCAGATTTTCAAGGCCTCTCTGTTCTCTTGTTGTGTCCTGTTTCTCAGAAAGATAACATTACGTAGAATCCAAAGTAAATGACAAATGTTGCAGATTATGTTCAAGAGCTGTACGTTTTTGTAACACAGTAGATTTGTCACTTTTTCAAGTATAATTTTTTTAATATGAAATGTTATTATACTGCAACTTTAAGTCTTCTATTTTGAAAATAGGATCATTTCAGCTTTGATAAAAAGATGTCCTACAACTGATCTTATTCGTCCTTTCATGCTGTCTGTTCTCGCTCTCTGTCTTATTTTCAGCTTAACCCTCGCTTCCTTCACAGCCTCATGGGCCTCATCATGACTGCTTCTCTTCCATCTGTTTCCCAATCAATTTGGTCTCATTTCCTGCCAATTGGTCCACCTCCACGGGTTAAGGCTCGTTTAACCGAAAGCACCATGTATTGAGATCATCAGCTGTAGTTATGGTGATCAGTCCACAAACCTCTCAGCATAGGGAGACGCTCGTCTGGGCTTTAGTGTTTGTCATTTTGAATAGAACTGTATGTAGATGAGAGGAAATGGCAGTGTTTAGCAGATGGCTCTCCAAATTAACTCATTCAGCACAGTAGTTTCAATATAAAAACTGTGTTGATGTGGTCAGATTCCTGTTAAAATATATATTTTTTTAAATCCAGAAACCTTGTTTTTGTTAGTAGATAATACAAATGCCTATTGGGTTTGATAAGATAACGTGCAGAAACAAACATCAAACACAACTTCCCATCTGCACAGTAACATTTTGTCATTATTTCGCCATTTGTTTGAGCCTGGTGCAAACATAACGCCTCTCTAATCTCTTTAAACAGTAATGTCAAGGCCATTCAGTATTTATCATTCATATTTTCCTTGCTGTTGGAGCTGCTGTCCCCAAACGGGCCCCATCTAGAATTCATGTGACGTTACAAAACACAGGGCTTACAGAACAATCCTCAGTGTTCTCACTGGAGTGACAGAGAGGCATATTTTTGCTCTCATGAATTTTAAAGCAAGCTTTAGCTCACAAAGTGGAGTGTTGAACTGGAGGAAGCAGAGCTGCTCTGCTGGTCAGCCAGTTGCACACATATTAACCTCCACCAATTTAAAACAACTTGAGAAGACGCCGAGGAAAATCTTCTTGATGGTTGGCAATCCACGTACCCTGTTTAAGGTCCCATCATTTAGGTTAAACTGTTCTGGCCCCTGACTGAGTTTTCTAGTTGATATGCACAAACCAATTAGTGAAATATCTTTGTCCAGTTTGGAACTTGAAAAACTCATTTTGGCTTCATTATATGAAGGTTTGCAAACCCTAACAATATTGTTTTTAGTTTAATCGTGTCATAATGTGCACATCACAGATCGGTGCTGTCTGCATGCAAGTCATGAAGTTGCCTTATCAGCTGGAGCAGATGGAGAGTTTCCAAGTAAAAGGCTCAGACTGGCTCCATGTATGTCGTAAAGAAGAGGATGACCTTGACTGAGTCTCAGCCACAGTTCAACCATAAGAAACACACTGTTTCTGTCCTTTTTTTCCTCCTGTCTTTCTGTACATGTCAATGCCTTTGCCTCACCAGTGCACACACACGAATCGCCTTGTTTCTACAACTAGAGACAAAACTCACTCTACAAAACTCTGTGATATGCAGATTCTTGCAAATCCTTTATATGCTTGAAGGTTTTACTACAAATGGATAAAGCATTGTTTTTGCTGACTTAATAGTAATTGAATTAACCTTTAAAGCTTTTTTACAAAACCTCAGTTGAATGTAAAGTTGTTAACACAAGAGTAGCTCTTTGACTTGTTTAACATAAATCCCCAAAAGACATTAATCAGTGGCAGTTTTAAGGGTCTCTGTAGTTGTTTTCAAAAGGCAGGATAAACAGTCAGCAGGGGGATATCAATGGGTTTTCTAACAATAAATTCTAACAGCTTTTTTAGAATTACGTTGGACTTGAGCTGGGTGAGATAAGGAGTTCTATTTAGGACGAATAGAGATGTGAGGATGTGAGTAAAGGTGTCTTGAGATTTACACTAATCCAGTCTGTTATTTTTTTAGTTATAGCTGTGGTTTCCCTGTGCCACGATTGTTAGTCCCTTTAGTTGGGTTGAGGAAATACAGAAAACTTATTGGACCGTGTCAAATTTGAACACAGCTTCATCAATTAATAAAGCATCCCATCACTCAAACAATCTTATATCTCTGATGGAGAGAACACACGTTTTCTTGCAATATTTGTAAGTTTAACTGGAAGAGACATAACACATCTAATATTAAAAGCTGAAGCTAAAATTATGTAACATTCCCATTGCAATTTAATCAAGCTTGGAAATCATTCCCTGTGGTGTATTACACTGATACTGGACTGAAACAGTGGTGTACTTTGACTGTGTTTACTATAATGAGACTAAAATACAGCAGAGACAAGTATTTTGTAATGAAACACTTTAATGCTAAATGTAATTATTGTAAAGCTATTATATTTAGTCTTATATTACTTACTGAAGTTATGCTTTACATTTACTTCAAACCATTACATTGAAGCACTGTGTTTCCCTTTAGACACATTTATTGATATGCAAAACAGCCTGGAGACCTAAACGATGAGTACAAGTTTAGATGATTTATTTTTTATTATTATAGGTACGCAATACAAAACAAATTAAATTCTTTATGTTGCATTTGTAGGAATATTCAAACATGACAAGACCTGTGCTGTTATCTCAATCAAATATATGATTGCTTTTGTTTTATTTTTTATATATATATATATTTTTTTGTATTTCTGGTACAGAGCTGCTTTGTGATTTGCTATTGTGCTCTCCAGATCCCTGGTGCACACATGCATTTAGATTTTTTACATGTAACAAAAGCCTGCTAATTAAACAAACCTCTCCAATCAGAATTTTCTTATTCTAAATTATTCACTGAGAGACCAGGAACTAAAACTTATGTAATTACTTTTATCTCTTGTCTTTAAAGGAGTGCCAATCATTTGTACTGCAAATTATTGTTACAGATGGGCACATTCTGCATCCAGATAATTGCATTTTCATAATATTGTGGGGAAAGTCCATTCATTATTTGGATATTTTATGTAATTAGAGGCTTCCTCATGGCTCACTTAAAAACACCCCTGCAGACCTGGCTTAAATTTAAAGCTGAGAGATCAAGCCATGTCGTTAGTATTAGGATTAAGTGCCCAATCCTGTTGGGATGCTTTACAAAAATAGATAACAGTAAAATTCTATTTAAATTCTGTGTGGTTCACCCTTATTCCTAATGCATTGAGTGGAAATGTCAGTGTTTAAAAAAAATGCAAATAAATGTTGCTGAAAAATGTCACGCATCCATTTAGAAAAAAAGTAAATGTTTCCTCCAATTGATCTTTGGGGTGTAATTTGCATTTGTAACACAAAAAGAGAAATGTTATATATTTGTTTAACAATGACCTTTTTTTAGTGCTTGTTTTCTAATATTAGTTTCAAGCCCTCCCCTTGACCATATTCTATTTTGTCACTCTTATTTTTTTAATTTACCCATTTGAACATCCGTTTTTATTAAAAGTATTTTCAGTCTGGGAACCAGTCCATTATTTCTGATTATTTTTAATGACTAGCTCATTCTTTTGTAGTGGATTCATATTTGTCTCTCAAGACTTGAAGACTGTTATAATGAGCTCTCAAAAGGTCTCCTTCCTTAGCCCTTGGCTACATCCAGCTATGTGCAGCAAGCAACTCGAGTAGACCCAGACTATATAAGGCATGAACACTTCCCTAGACATGAAGACATGCCATTCTTCCTTTTGACAGATATTATCCAGGGGGAATGGTAGCCACATATCTTGAGTAGATCTTTGATTAAAACACGTTGCATAAATAAAGCGTAAAGAATAGATTTCAACACTGCTGCAGCTTTGAAGGTATATTACAGAAAGTAAAATAAGCATGTAAAACTCGTGAAAAATTGCCCTTAGGTTGTAGAGTAAAGATTTTGTCTTAATGATGAAAAATGCATAGATTCTAGTGTGAAACAGCAGCCATTTTTACTACTTATGGAAACCTGAAATATTATACTTCCTCCCTCCTGTTGATTTTTTACTTCAATTTCGAATGTCACAAAGCCGATGTGTTATACCTTTTCCTAATTTGGACACATTTTTTTTCACATTTCTCTGCTTTCGTCTCCTTCTCCCTTTGCCCCCTTGCTCCCTGTCTACCTTCTAGACGCCATGATCTGGCTGAAGGAGGATAATCGTGCACCCCCAGTTGACAGCATGGACACCAAAAGGCACTCTGCTGAAAGGTGACCTCGAGACACTTCCCCTCCCCACAGCGTTTGGTGAGTTAATCACGAGAGAATGAGCATGAGAGAAAGTTTTCTGCATCGCCAAGCCATTCCTTAATATTCAAGTTAAACATGCTAAATAAAATCATCTGAAACAGAAGATGTTACTTAATATTAGATGTTATTATATCTTATTCATCTTTCAACTATTATTTGACTTTTTTTTTCTTAATATTTTAATATGTCACACGTCTACCATTAGAATTACCTCACTAAGGTTCACAGTGTGTCATTCACCTTTACATTTGATATTTTTAAATGAACATGTGTCAGGTTAGTTTCCATATCTATGGTAAACTTTAAATTAGAAATTATGAATCCACACATGATCACTGGAAAAAGGCACCACCACTCCCCCAAAAAGAAGTGAGCTGGATGAACTTAAGTTATATTAAAAAGATTCTACCATAAAGGGATGCTGTTAACAGTATTAATTAAAACAGGAAAAGAGAAATGAACCTAAACTAGAAAATATATTTCATAATTTTCATCTCACTTGTCACTTTAGTTCTTTGTTTTTGTTGGTTACTGTTGTTCCTCCGGGCAGGATGGATACACGAAGGTAGCTGCAAGGAGTGATCAACTTTCACTGATAATTATATAATTTGGATTTTGAATTTCTGTTTGGAACTTCATTCAGTTTCGGTGTAAATTTACCATCCTGCACTGCACAGAGTGTTTTGAGACAGTAGTTAACTCTGTTGCCTTGCAGCAACAAGGTCTCCAGTTTTAGTTGGCGTGTTCATTCCATAAATGCGTGGGTTTTCTTTGGGTGCTCCAGTTTCCTCCCACAGGTCAAAGCATGCTTGTCATTTTAATTGGTGGTTCTAGGTTAACCTAGGAGATGGTGTGCTTTCATATTTCTTTTTCTTTTGGTCTCTTGTGTGTCTGTGATGGACGTCCTCCTCTTACTGATGATAGTTTAGATACACCCCAGCTCCTGCCTGTACCATAAACAAATCTAACTCGGTATAGAAAATTAGTAAATCTATGAGCTCATTGAATAGGCATTTACTTCTTTAAATGCCTATTCTTCTTTAGCGAGTGTGAAGTCTTTTCACAACTGACTAAAGTATGATTTGCCCTTCAATCTAAAACAGCTTCAACATCAGTTGAATTTGTGCATTTGTAAATGATGCTCAAACATGTTCTGTATCTGAACAAAATGAAATGAACAAAAGACTTGACTGGTTAATTTGCTTGTTTGCATTTGGGAAAATGTCTAACTACAGTACTCCCACACTTTCATCCTCTCTGAAAAAGTGAACACATGGAGGTCTGGTTCTGATTTCCTGGTGTTATTTTTTCTATTAGTGAATGACAGCTTTTTTTTCTTCAGTTAAAATAAAAATGTGCTTGTCAGTTTCTTAGTATATTCCAAAATTCAATTGGTCGGTCGGTCCGTCAGTCAGTCTGCATGTTTTTGTAAACAGAATGACATATTAGCTATAACATAAACACAAAATAATGTCTAAAATATTAATATCCATTTCTATTTTTTTCATTACATTCTTTGCATAAATTAAATATTTAATTTTAGTGGCTGTAAACCATCAATAAAAGATTTAATGTGAAAACAAATTATAAACAGGTGTAATAATAATCATGATGGACAACAGCAATCTCAATACCAAGACTCCCCTCCTTTTATAATAAATGTGATGTGTAATAATGTAAGATGCATTCAGGAAGCAGAGGAACAGGGATCTTGTCATAAGCAACACTTATTAAAGGGAGAGGTTTCATTTGAAATTGGAACATTAGAAATACGTAAACGAGTGTCATATTTAAGTTGCTTTGGCCATCTATGAAATAATTTGCTTAATTTTGCAAATTAACAAAAAATATGCGCTAGAATCAAAGCGCAGAGTGTTAAGTTTCATAAAGATGATAAAATGTAAAAGAACTCCAACTGTTGTGAAACTTGTTCTTCAAGACAAGTTTGTATAAAAGCAACTTGCCTTGGGTGGGACAGCCTGTCTCATAAAAAATTAAGTCTTACATTGAAGTGATGATTGGTATCACAGTAATTCAGCAGAAGACTTCAGGTTTTATTTGTTATTTAAAGTCAAATATGCAAAAAAAATTGAAATTAGTAAAAGGTCTATTTATGATCTAGAAAGTAATCTATCCAGTGAGAATTCTGTACAGTTCAGTGGGTTTACTGTGTGTCACTCATCATGTCCCTGACCACAAGTACAACAGAGAAAGTGGTTAAAAGCTCTCAAGCATAGGGCAGACTTCAGCTAGTGCACATTTAATTTGGGCATGGTAACAGGAGACACACACACACAGCCACAAACAAGGTATTGACAAAAACATGTGGGTGGTCAAACGTGTTACTTTATTGCAAGGAATCTATTATAGGTTTAAAACCACTTTTTAAATTTGTTTTACATATTATCTACTCTTTTCATTTTATTGAAGAGACATTGTGTAACTGGTTGTTACAATCTGAACTTTTTGTTCTTTTTAAAAAATAGTCCATTAAGTTTTTTTCTGTCTTTTTACAACTGAAAAGTTGCACATTAAGGAAAATAAATAAATGCACTTTTTTATGTGATTTGCATGCGGGCTTCAGAATAAGATACTGTACTATGGCTATGGATCCCTCTAATTATCATCATGCATACTTGTTCAAAAATTAAAAATATATATATTTGTATTAATACATTTTAAAAATAATATTTTTTTTAGAATAAAAGGTGATATGCAGTGAAAAAGCGGTTCAGCAGGACTTCATTAGTAAATTGGGCTCTGTATTATAATACTTCAGACATCATAAAAACATTTAGTATTCAGCTGTAGTTTCTCAGAGACTCAAACTTGCAATTAAGTTGATTAATACACAAATAGACGGGCACACTTATTTTCACTGAATTGTGGAGCACTACCCACACAGTCATTTGATAAAATCACAGTAGAGATGGCCATTTTTTGAAACTTTGTTTTATTAATTCAATTTGTGATGAATAATTCTTTGTGGTATCTAGATATATACCATTATGAGATTTGTTGACCATGAAAATATGTTTAGCAATTGGATTGGCATTGATATCATTATTAGTTTAGTTGTTATTCATGAAAATCACTTTTTATGGTGGTGTTCTTGTGGATTTCCTTGGTATTGTGTATTGGGAACCCGCCCTGTATTTTTTAAATTTTTTTTACTGAGCACCTGAACAATTTATTGTTTTTATTTGTTACATGCAGATATGTTAAAAACAGCTCTATCTCACAATGATGAATAACCTTAAAACGATTCCTGGATCCAGACATGGTCTGAATCACCCCCAAAATCGACTTCTTTAGGCCATTTCTCACCTTTCCTGAAAATTTCATTAAAATCCATCCATAACTTTTAGAGTTATCTTGTTGAAAGACAGACAAGCAAACACACAAACACTGGTGAAAACAACCCCATGGCAGAGATAATAATTAATCTGTATTGTTTTCTTTTTATGATAAATTTTAAAAGTAGAATCTATTTTCATCTGGAAAAAATACTGGGTCAAAATTTGGTCAACCACTTTGCCCTGAGGCAGTTAAACTTTAATACATTTTCAGCACTTGACAGACACAGTGCTTCTTCCAACATGTCACTGACTTTCTTTTCCCTTTAGGCTCCATTTTTGTCACTCTCAGTTTGTGAATGTCCTTTTCTATCTTAGTGCACTTTGTAAAACATTTTCTTTTTTACTTTATTCAAACTGCCTTTTTGCAGCTACTAATGTATCTACACTTCAAACCATTACTTTGTTGTGACAGAAATGAGCCATAACATATCCTACATCCAGTTTGATCATAATAGTAATGGAAAAGGTTAAAATCAACCACGAAATGGTCCAGAAAAAAAAGAAAAAAAAACTTGACTCTGGTAAATGTTCCCCTTTCCATTTTTTTAACTGTGTAAAACTATTTATGCCATCTGTGTTAGCTGCTTTAGGGGACACTGGTGAACTACTTCAAAACCTCACAGTATGGTTGCAGAGATGGAGCAGCCCTGTGGGTATGAAGTGAAGCCTTTGCACGCAGATTGAAGAAGTCATGGGTATTAAAGAAAGAAGAAGTACCACAGCTGGGATGGGGCAGAACCACAGCCGTGACATTGTGTCTGATGACTTTTTATCCTGCAGTCGGGGCTCATAGTCGCTGTCATGTCCAGGATGAAAGCTGTGTCAGTCCCACTATGTATCTCTTAAAAAGTTATATGCTATGTCTTTCCTTTAATATTTATGTAAAAAGAATTGTGTTTTTAATACATTATAACCAGCCCTTTAAATATTTAGAAATACATTTTCGTAATTCTAACCCTAACTTTGTAAATCTTGCTGGGTTTTATGGGATTATGGGTCAAAATATGATGCATGTAATGAGTTTTTTTTACTCATTCTGACACCTCCAGTGTCATAACGTGTGAGGAGTGGAACTAAAAATGCATAACCAACAGCATGAATATGAAACTAAAACATGTGATTCAATAATAAAACAACAAAAATACTGACAGGGTAGAACAACTATAGGAGAAACACAAAAAAGACTTAGCTGAACTCAGATGAAAACAATAGGAGACAGTAACAGTAAAACCAAGGACTGGAAACTGGACCAGCAGCAGAAGATTCTGTCAAAAAGCAAGGGTAATATAACCAGAGGAGTGTGATTACTGTGTGAAGACTGGAACTAATTAACAGGATGGAATATGGGCGTGACAAGCTGAGTGAAGACAGGATCTGGGAGAAACAATGAACATTATAACAGGGAAAATAAAAAAACAACAACTGAACAAACACTGAAAATACATGGAAAAAAAACAAACAGAAAACAACCCCCCAAAAACCACAATCATCCAGTTAAGTTTCAGAGTTTCAGACATTCTTCTCTTAACCTGATCATCCTCTAACTGTTTGGTCCAAAGGCAGCTTTAGAGTCAAGTCCTGCTTCTTTCTGTCACTCTGTTTGCATTAATGTGATCTGTCTTCTCAGTGATGAATTATCTGGCTGCCGAAAGATTGCCGTATGCCTAGTGCTAATCTTTTATACCTTTGCAGTCATGACACTTATCATGCCTTTTGGGTGCCTCCTAAATTTTCTTATCGTTTTGTTGGTGCTGTTAGTTCTGTGCTCATACCCTTGTGGTTGTGTACTCAGTAGATTTAAAGTAGACTGTTTTTATGGTCTTATCTGTACAGAGGTAAACTTTCCAGGCTTCACTTGATTCTGAGGGACTTTTATCTCCAAAGTTAAAATCTTTATTCCAAAACTTTATTTCAAAATGTTGATTGCCATTTTTAAAGGAAAATGTGACTCATTGTGTAGTTTTTCTATGTACAAGTACATATGTAAGCATGTACTTGAAGTTTTTATTTGATAAAACTATAAAATGTTGTTTTAGGTGAAACTTTCTTCCCTTTCTGTCTTTCTGTCACCACCCCACTTAAATTTTTCATTCATTATTCCTTTTTGAGTTGTCTGAAAGCCCTGTCCCCTACCAGCTGCAGACAGTGTCCAGATGTTTCTTTCCAACTTTACTCCCCTGAAATAATATTTTTATGCGTGGTTTGATTTTTTTTGTCCTTCACTCAGCCTGTGCACATGTTAGAATCCTCTGTACTGGAAGCACCACCAATGACCGTTGTCTGTACATGTTTCCATTTTCAAATACACTATGACCTTTTGTCTGGGTACTTCAAAAATGTTAATGGACTCTTACTACACACTGGCCTTTTGTTGTCTACAGTAGCTTTGACTTAAAAAAAGTTATTTCTTGACTTCATAGCTAAAAGAAAGTAAAACCCACAAAGTTTAAAAACTACTCTCCAAAATATATAGTGCTAATTAATACATGATAGTCAAGTTATTCAGTCACTATCTTTAACCATTTTTCCTGTTCAGGATCACAGGGAGCTGGTGTCTAGCTCCAGCGGTCATTGGGCGAGAGGCGGGGTTACACCTGGACAGGTCACCAGCCCATCAAAGGGCATATACAGTATGTAATAATGTAATTTAATTTATGACTCAGTTTCAGGCATTAGAGCTTGAATACATTACTATTCAGGCAACACATTGTATTAGCTTTGAATTGTAAGTGTTGTTTGACTCCTTTAGAAAAGCCAGTTCAAGAGGCCTCAAAAGCTTTTTAATTTAGTATCACAGGGAATTGTCTATTTAAACCTAGTTTAGCAATTATGGTTGGTGAGTTGGAAAGAAATTGTATTAATCTGTATTAAATATATATATATATATATATATATATATATATATATATATATATATATATATATATATTTCTGTGTAATTATTTTAAAGAATGATTTCAATTTCCTTCCTCGTTTTAAAACTGACTCTCTGTTGCTCTGTGTATCTGGTCTATTCTAACACGCTCACTGTCTTTGGAGCATCTGCTGTGCTTCTTTACTACATTTAATAAGAGGATCCTAGTCTGCCTTTGCATGTGATTGGCTGCATAATATGCCCATCAAAATAAAGATATGCATGGAATTTTAGCAGCGCTGAGCAAAAGCAGCTGAATATTTGGTTTTCCATAACAGAAGGCTGTTCTTCAGGTCCATTATAAAGAGCCAATTCTTTCATGAAAAACACATATCTATAATGTATTATTTATAAGGTTTAAATACAAGTGATAAACAGCAAAATAAAAGATTAAATGCAGCTACATTTGGAGATGGCCATTCAGACTGAGAAATCTAAGCACCTGTTTTAAACTGAAGTTAAATTTTATCCAGTCTTTTATTTACAGTGTAGAGGTACAGTGTATATGTTTAGGATTATAAATGGACAGAGGTTGGCTGGGTTTAGCTAGAGGTTATGGCTGACAGGCAGAGTTCAGTCAGTCGGGCGAAGAGGACAGCATGGCAGCCAAAGTGAATGGAGTGAGTGGGCGAATGGCATGGAGCTGAAAGCGTGACAGGTTTGGGGGAGCAGCTTGGCAAACTGATAAGTGAGGCTGTGGAGCTGGGCGAGGCAGGCAGGAGGCAGGTTTAGATCTGATGCCCAGGACAGACCAAGGGACGATACAAAAAGGACTCAAATAAACACATACGCTTTACTGAACAAGAAGCAGATGTGGTATTCACTTTGGCAGATGTTTTTATCTAAGAGAGAAACATTTCAGCATAAGTCCCATAAGACGCCCCAGTATAAGCATCTTCTTAAACACCTTATATATAGATCATATGAAAAGTAACATTGTAAGTGAAAATAAGGGGTATTGAAGGTAGTTTATGGTTTAGAAATCTGCTCAAACATGAAGACTGTGCGAATGAAATGTTTTGATATTAAACGGTCTACAAGTTTGTCCAAGTCATTTAGTAGCACTGATACATTTTGTTAATCTTTCTGTAAATGTGTCAAGAATTAGGGGTAAAATATCCTTGTTGAACTGAATTTACATAGTTTGATAGAAAAATTTTTTGTTGGTTTGTGTTGAATGTTGAATGGACGGTAGAGTCATGAGTTGTTGTTTGCTGATCAAACATAAAACACATCATCATGTTCTGGAGTATGCGTGAGGACCGGAACACGAGTTTTGCAGCAGTCAAGGGGTACTAATGCTTTTGCCAAGAATCCTCTGGCATATTGAGTGAGAATTGGGCTGCTTTTTAAAAGCCATTAAGGGCAAAGTGGTATCACAGAGTAACAGATTCACAAATCCAAAAGCAGAGAGACCAAACAAGGAAAAGTCAGTAGGAAAGAGAAAACGGTACAACAACAGTCATGGACTTCAGAGTATAAACCTGCTGACATGATAGATAACTGTGATATTTTTCCCCTTATTTGTCTTTACACAGGTTTTAAGTGAAATATACTTTTAATATTTCTATCAGGTAGACCCAGAATAAGGTCATTGAAGCACCACAATCATGGTGACATTTGGTTTAGGCTTAGAGCTTTACTCCCCTTAAGTTAAGCCTCCAAGAGCCAGCAGCATGGTGGTAGATACTTAGTACTGTCATTGATAATTCAACAATATTTCTCTGAGTCCTTTGAGTAAAATACAACAGTATACTGCAAGAGTTTCTATCTAGAACGTCTGGAGATGTGCTAAACTCTGTAAGCCATAGATTTACAGCTGAGGGAGAGCCAGTTTTCCATCTCCTCATTTTCTTCATAGTTCAAACATCTTCCTGAATCCAGTGACATAACACTTTCTAACAGGAGCCTCTGTTTTTAAGCCAAACGGTTTTCTTATCTTTAAAAGAACAAGCTTCCCGTTTCTCCCAAAATACTTACTAAATGGAGGAGTAACACATAAATAAAAGCTTAAAAATGAGTGATTTTCTTTCTGTCTTTTGAACTTCTGTCTAAGCATTTTAGTGATTTAGTTTACACAACTTCAGAGGATTTTCTTTCCCATATGAAGTCTTTGATGGAGATCAAGACATGCGTCATAATGTTGTATGGAAGAATCTGCAAGCTGTATCTGCTGAGTATTCTATCTAGGCTGTGCATCATTATGGTGATAAATTTTTACAGCTTCCACATTTGCTAAGCCCTTGATAGCTAGGAAGGAATGAGAACTTCTGAGCACAGCATGCAACTCTGATTAACAAGCAAATATTCAGGTGTTTTATTCACCAGTCTCAAAGTAAGACAAACCAAATAAAGGAAATACCATCTCTTCGATACAAGTCCAAGAGTTATTACTCAGTCCGTTTCCGTATAGCATTCTGCAGTATTTTCCTTTTTCTACTGTGTAAAATGGGGTGCGAAGTGTATTTTCTTTATCTCAAAGCACAGTTTGGTTCTCATTTACTTTCTGTCACATTGTACCTTTCTAATTCTCATTTCAGATATTCCCTTTTCTATCTTGTGTGTGCTCACTCCTTTTCTTTCCTCTTTTCCTCTTCTTCACCTCTTCGTTTCTTTTTCACCAGACCATTCATTGTGTGCAAGGTGTCATTGAGAAACCAGTCATGGTGAGATGTATTGTGCACAATTCTAAGATGATAAAGACTGCTTATAATCCAAAGGAACATCTGTCCTGGGGACCTTTTTCTCTGTTTCCGTGTTTCCTGAGCTCAAATAAAGCATGTGTTCATTAGCAAAAAGGACAAGTAGGAAGAATTACCTCATTCATTAAATCAGACCGATTCCGTTTGGATATAGAAGAAAACTTGACTTTAAAGTTTTGTTGTCTTTTACATTTTTGTACTGAAAAATCAACCTGTTCATCATGTGCTTTTCTTTGATGCTCCATTTATTCTCTCTCTTTTTGATGCTAATGTTTGATTTGTTTCTAACTTTAGCTTCTCTTGGATACAAATCTCTCTTTTTAGGTGTCAAGGTGTCTGAAGATTCAAATTGATGATTCTGGCTTTAATTAGTATAGCCTGTTTTAGTGATATCAGCAATTCTTTACAGGCTATGCTAATCTGTGCCAGAATCAGCAATGCAATTTGGATGGATGCATTTCTCCATGACGTGAATTCAGACAGTTTTCTTGCACTGCTGTCATTCTCTTTAATTTGTTATTTTATTTATTGCAAGCTTTGAGTCAAAGCTTTGAAATATAGCTTAGACAAAATTAGCACATCAAGATAGATGATTACTGGCAAAGATGTTGTTTCAAGGTGAATGTCTTCCGTTGAAATAGAATTTGTAAAAAATGAATGCAAAAAACATATATGCCTATTCACTTAGATAGTTTGACAATGTCTCTGTGCGAATGTCAAAGAGTAAATCACTATCTCACTCTCCCCACTGGAAAATGTGAACAATTATACATGACACTGGCTCCATACCAACTAATGTGTTCTCCTGTTGCTTCTTTTTTCAATTAACCTAGAATCTAGAAGGTGCCTGACCTGCAGACAGAGGGCCAATCCTTTAAATTAGTTGTTATTTCCAAAGGAGCTTGTTTGACCTTCATAATGATAAATGTAAAATGCCACCTCGTAGGTGTTTTGTTTGTTTTTTTAAACCTGTTAAACCCCATGTGTCTTTTTGAGACATCTGCAAAAAAAAAATACAAACCCAAAATTAATTGAATACATCTCAGCACGGTTTATGTGTATTAGTTTAGTACGTTAATAAAGATAACACTCATGAGATCACTTTCGAGGTTCAATATTCAATAGATATGTTACTGAGTCACAGTAAATAAATATGGCACATGTACAGATGTGGGTAGAATTGTTGGTTCACTTCAGTTAAAGAATGGTCTGTACAAAAATGACAGTATCATGAGAAAAGATTGACAATCATTTGACATGTTAAGCCAAGTTGTGCCTTCAAGTTTTTCATCAGTCATTTAGCCTGTTCAAAGGAAGCAAACAGGGTCTTGGGGAATTTGGTATAATTTTGTACACCGCATTGAACATGAACCAGAGAAACAAAGACCAGAACTATCTGAGGAGCTCAGAAAGAAGATCATAGACCTCCATGTTAAAGGTAAAAGCTACTAGAACACATCCAAATAGCTTCACATTCCAGTGACCACAGCTGCCTGCCAGTGTTATTGGTTTTATAAGGTTTAAGTAACTGTAGCCAAATGCAACACCAGGTTGATCATATGCATAGAATGGGCTGCAGTCGCTCAGGACCAAATCTGTGTGAATGACAATTTGTAGTGTGAAGGGCTTTGGGAGTCTGAATCGACTTAAAAATGTGGTATACAAGTATATGCCAGTTACCATTTAAGGCCACTGGTAGAAAAAACATCCAAGGAAACATTCAAGCTCTAAGGTCAGTTTCTGATCACAAAAACAGTTTAATTTTGAACCACAATGGCCTCCATGGAAGAAAAATTGAGCTTTTGTCTACGCACATCCGCTCTATGTTTACAGAAAGAAAATCACACATTATAAGAAAAGAGGACTGTATCTGTTTTGAAACATGAACCTGGCACAAGTTTTCTTGAATCTGTGCAAGATACAATGAAATCTCAAGACGATCAAGGCATTCTGGATCAAAATGTGCTGCTCAGTGTCAGAACACTTGGCTGTAGTCACAGGTCATAGGTCCTCCAACCTGATAAGGACCCAAAACACACATAAAAACAAATCCAGTGATGACTAATAACAAAATACTAAACTATTCTGACAGGCCTTTTATGAGCCCTGATGTAAATTCTACTGAACATCTGCTGAACCCCAATTGAAACACATTATCTGATTTTAACTTGTTGAATTTTAATACATTTTTTTTATTATCACCTTTTTTCAGTTTTAAGTACATTCAGTATCTGTGGGGCTTCTTATTTCTTTAACGTGTACAAACATATTTCTCCACACGACTCAGAATGTGTTGAAATTACAAGCAGATATATGAAAAGTTTCTCCTTCATTTTCATAGTTACCAAAGAAGCCAGTCCTACCCAGCCAGTTTTTAATGAAATCCAATTTTACAATACTTTTTATAGTGTTAACGTGGCTGTTATGCATTTATTCTCACCTAAAATCCAACATGGAATTGAAATGTATGTACTGGTTTTCTAGCTTTGTCATTCACATAATAAGGACAGTTAAACGTGGTCTGAAGAAGCCGAGGGTCAGACCACTGATCATTGCTTTGAATTTTGCAGCCATCCACATTTAACGACAATGGTCACTACTACTTGTAAATTGTGTGTCATCAATGCTAATGGTAGGCAATTACAGTGCAGTTGGTAACGTCTTTCATTTTAGCAACAAATTCAAATTGAAAATGCATCGATTTTTATAGTTAATAAACAATTCATATGTGTGGTGAGCAAAACAACAGAAGAGAGGTTTGTGATTATATATTGCACAAAAAAATATGCAAAGCTTTGTTTTAGATAAAGAATAAACTACACATGCATTAGGTGCACGATTTTGTGGCTAAAGTGCTCTAAAAAAATCTCTCTCTTATTGAAATGATTACCAACAGGGGAAGAACATTTGATTTGCAGGTAGAGCCTGTGAACCAGGATTCAGAGAAACTGCCATTCGGGTGCGGCCTGTGATTGGCAGGGGAGCAAATGGCACCAGCATCTGGAGGCACTTTGATCAGACCCTGAAAACTGCACACACAAACAGTGAACATATTCACACACACTCACACACCTACAGAGTGCAGGTGGCCCCTCTGTCCCTCAATCCCTTTTTGCTTTGTCTGATTTAGAGCAGTAATATTAATCCACCTCACATTCTCATGATCATGATCACCAATGATTCTCATCATGTTTGCACTATTAAGCTAATAGTTTAAGTGATTTCCCACTGGTCATTACATAGTTCTAGAAGGAAAAGGTTCCACAGTATCTCAAATTCTCACTCCCCCACATTCTCACTTTCAAATTAACAAAATGCTTGAGAGTCAAGGTGATTGATCTCATTAGATTAGTCTATCCCTCACTGAAATCCAAGCTGATAAATTGCTTGTCTTTCTGGCAAATAATTAGCATACCTGTTTAAGATGCGTTTATCTTGTCCAACTGTATTTAAATTGCTAATGGGGCTGTTTGAATCACGCCCACAAATCGATCAAGCAGTACTAAAATCTACAGACTGCATTACTTCCTGTACTTTGTATGAACTTGGAATTCGTAAAGTTAATGTTGCTAATTATCTTTTTTTCTTTTCTTATCAGACTTTTTATCCCCGGTTAGCTTTTGTCTCTTTAATTGTTTCATTGGTAAAAATAGTGTTACAGTTTTTATCTGGATAATCGTCAATCTTCTTGGAATAATTAATTTTGATGAATGTGCTGTATTTTACTTAAAGTAAATATATATATATATACTGTATATATCAACATTTTCTTAAAGGAAAATTATAGAGAAAGGTAATTCATCCCAGTGTTTTCTATGTGCAATTTTAGAGTAATTAACATTTAACTTTTACTTTAGTCTTTCTGGGATTTTATATTTAAATTGCTAAATCTGAAACATTCTCGGGTGATTTAATATTCAGCAGTGAATCATATTATATTAAACCATTGCATTTTGAGTGTCTTTGATCTTTGAGAAAAACTTTTCAGGTTTGTGATGACTTATTTTCCAGCTGATGCAAAAGTGTCTTTAAGTAGTTCATACTGAAAAGGAAGATATCCATCATACAGTTGAGTAAAATACATCACTTATCTGAGGTGGAGTATTTTTGCTCGAATCAATGATATGTTCCTCAAATTTGTGCTTAAGAACAGTAATAAAAAAAACTACTTGAAACTATATTAATCCTCTGACGTACTCTCTTAAAATCAAGTAAAACTAATTTTCTGACATATCTCATGCTTGAATCTTGATCATGTGCAGAGATGGAGACTGATTAAAATGCAGATCATTTCTCCTCTGTGATTATATACCAGAGCAGAGGACCCTTCCATTTAGCAAAGCAATCCAACTCATTATCTTTCTTTCTCCTCTAACTGTATACATGAGAAATGTTGTCTCTGAGCTGCTCTCATGCTGCCTTCAGGTACCTGCTATAAATGTGGGTGCACGGGCAGCTGCATGTGCTGAGGGAGGATTTACCTATTCTGAATCAATGCCTGAAGCAAACAAAAATATTCTGCAAGTCCAATCTACAGTGTTCATTTGCGAGGAAAAAGATTAGAAAAAATGATGATTGAAAAACTTCCAATTTGCAAGCAGAGCAAGAAATAAATGTTAGTTCAAAATAAATGAGTCGGGTTATTTATTCCCATCTTTAGTCATTTGCTTGTTGCAGTGATTTATAATTTGTAAAGTTGCTAAGAAAATTAAAGTTATTTGGAGCGTTTGGTGGTGTGCCTGTGGTGTTGGACCCAAAGGCAGACTGGTGGTTATAAAATTCAAAAAGTGATGTTTAAAAAAGACCTGACTTAAACTTACAGATTGGACTTGAATTAACATAAACAAGACTAAAATACAGAGTTTGAGGAAAAAAAAAACAACTTAGCATGCGTATCAAAAAGTGTGAGGGTCCAGTAAGAGGGAGTGGACAGAGCAGACAGAGTACACATGGAGGGGAACACAGGTGGCAAACATGAGGAGTAATTGAGAAACATAGATGGATGACATAAGGTCTGATAGAAACAGGAGCTTGAGAATGTGAAACAGAGAAAGTAAAACTGGATGTGGTGGCAGAAACAAAGATGGCAGGAATAAACAGAAAAGGCAAGAACATAACAGAAAAGGATACAAGGATAATTGAAAGGACAGAGGACAGAAAGGACAGAGAGTTATTTACAGAGCCAAGTGCACAGCATGAAGCATGAATGAGTCAGTGAGTGTTACGCTACAAACACATGACATGAATAAACATAACTGAACAAAATACTATGACTAATGACAAAAAAAAGAGGCTACAATTAACATGAAAAACAAGAAACTAGGAACATGGAACTAATAGTCAAAATATTCAGTACCATTATACCAAAAAGCAAATAAAAAGATACAAAACCAGCTGAAAACAAAAACACGGTCAAAGCTGGAAAAACACCCTGAGAAGGACCATCAAGAAAATGTGTTTAGTACAAGAGATGCAATGATACCACTTTTTTCAAACCAATACGATACCGATACTTGGATCTGAGTACTCGCCGATACCAAGTACCAATACCGATACTTCTACCACACAACAAAATGGAATGAATTGGAAGAGAGGTTTTTCTTTCTTCTCTGCTTGTTACAACAAATGATGGTGAACTACATTAAAAAAATATATATAAATAAAAATGACCCCAAAACTAAACTTTTAAGTGAAAAATAAACATTTTCTGTAAAATTATTGCAGAGTTTCTACATTTTAAGCATCGGTTCATTGTATCAGTTAACTAACCGATACTGATACGAGTACATTAAAATGGTATCGGCCCCGATACCCAATACCAGTATCAGTATTAGTGCCTTTTTTCACCTCCAGTGTGGTTTTGTTTTTAATAATGTCTCTTATAATGGCTCTTATAATGATGTTCTGCAATACTGCTTTGGTTTCCTCTTGCCAGATTTTTTTTACCAGCTTTAGACAATGTGATTTTAATGGCCTTAACTTGCACTGTGTAATTAATTGTTTATGTCTCAAGGACATTCATGCTGGAGGGCTTTTTGTCTATCAGCTATGCTTACTGCATGTCAGTGTGTGATTTGTGCACTGCAATAATGCTCATGGTCATTTCCTCAGTGAAATATTAGAGCCAGGAATGCCACCCTGTCCTGCAATTAATGACACACTATTGATTTAATGTACCCCCCTTGGCAGGAATAAAATGATCTTTCTAAAGGGTTGTTGCTCCCTTAGGATCTGGTGTTAGCCACAGCTTTCCTTAGCTTAATACTCATAGTTTTTTATTCTTGTCTCATAAACAGCCGAGTTTAAGCAGCATGTTAACCATAAAAGTCTGTAAATCACTAGTTCAACCAAGATATAGTGTTCAAACATCTATCACTTGGTTCATTGGCGAAAGCTAATATTGTGTAAAGTGGATTTTCATGCCTAGTCAAACGTGTCTGCTCTCCAGCTTTCACTTCACCCAGTGAGACCGAGGTCAGCTCAAGTTCGCCGGAGTCTAAGTATCCAAATCAGTTCAAAATAGAGATAAATTAAATTAATTATTTTCTTAAAGGTGAAATCCAGCTTAAGTGGACATACAGTTTGATTTGAAAGATCAAACTAGTGCTATGGATTATTTTTTTTGAATCCCAGGAGATTTCAGACCAGTCTGTGACATTTCTCATGATATTTCCCCCCTTCTGTTACTTTGAGAAATGGCAGCAGGTGAAAAGAAAGATTGCTATCCTCAACCCGTCTTCAGTCTTTGTTTTTCTCCTGTTGTCTTCTCGCCTTCTCTTTGCACTGCATATTATATGTCCTGTTTGGATGGGAATAAATCATGCAGATACTTTTGCATCTGTATGATACAAAATCCACTCAAATGAGGTGAAGGAAAACTCTATTGATAGAAAATTAATGCCCGAATGGATAGAAGATGCTACAGGTTTTGAGGGCCTTGCGCTTAATTTGAAAACTGTTAATGTGTCCCAAACTTGCAGCATGAAGCACACATTTTTTTGCCTGAACGAAGCTCTAATAGGTTTCTTCACTTCTATAACGTCTTTGATTGCAGATGTGTGCATACTGTGAGGAGACACGTTTTTATAGGTTTTACAAAGATGAAATAGAAGGAATAAATTATAATTGCCTTTTTGATCGCATAACACAATTTTCAATCCTGATGCTTAGATTTTAGAACATTATATTTTCTAGACCTGTTAAAGACACAGTGCATTGTTATGGTTAAAACTAGCAAAGGGTGTATTTTAGGGCTGTCAATCGATTAAAAAAAAATTTACAAACTAATTGCACAGTTCCCTATAATTAATCTCGTGTAATCCAAAAGTTACGGATAAGTATGTTTTAAGATCTTACCATATGTAAGGCAATGCTTGACTTGAAATTGAATAAATTTGATGTAAATCTCCATCTAGAATACAAGTTATGCACTCATTAACCACTTTTGCAAATGTGACTTAGATTCCTTCAATCCAAATGACCAAATTTCCATCTACCAGACAGGTTCTGGATAATTAAAAATGTCTGGGATGGATAACATTTTCCATTGCTGTTAAGAGAAACACTGACTCATGATTTATTGCACTTGCTGGTCTTCTGTTTTTTATACACTTTAAGGAATAATGTGTGTCTGTTTGTGTTGCTTTGTGCCACCTAAAGGTCAGACTTTGCTTTCCTTACTGGGAAGTAAGTATTTTTGAACATTTTACTCTCACTAATAATAATTGTTGTTGTTTGCTGATATAAATGAAGCTCTTGTAAAGTAACTGTTACAACTAGGAGTAAATGTTTCCCCTCATGGAGCCGACACCAGAGCTTCACATCATCTTTCTATCAATGAATTAACTCTTTCAGCCAACTGGCTTGTGGATTTTCTTTTGAATTGATATCTTATTCTGTTTTAGTTGTAATTATTTTCTCTTTTTTTTGTACTCATATTCTGTTCTCTGCTCTGACCCTTCACAAAACAGAAATCTCATTTTCTGTGATCTCAGCAGCAATGAAGGGTGTGTAGCTGTTCCTGCAGCTGCACCTGCCACTGATGGAAACTAAAGCAGAGACAATGAGTTTTGATCTGACGTGAATACTGACAGCCACCTCTGTGTGCAGCTGCTGACCGAGAGACATCCAAGTGACACGGTGTTAATGACTTGACTTGAAAGACATAACGCAAAGCTGCTACCTCAGGGCGCTAAATGACCCGTGCTGATGAATCTGTCCTTGTGAAAATACAGGCGGATGATGGACATGAATGAGAAAACATTTCTTTGTATTTACAGCTGTGATGGCATGCGGTAATGAAGATTCTGTGAGTGACTGAGAGTTATTCAACAACAACTGCACTTAAACCTCACATCAGAAGTCAAATGCATTTTTTATCAGCATATATTGAGATGGATGATTATGAAGGAAAAAAATCACGGGGAGTGGTAAACAGAGTTCAGAGAAAGAGAATAGACTTGTTGATGCAGCTGCCTGCTGTCCAACTTACTATTACAAACTCATTTAGAAAGTATGCATTGTCAAATTAATCGCAGTTTGTTTGAGTTTTTTGGTGACAACATCTTGTGACACGCACATATAACATAAGATGACACCAGATACAGAAGCATATTTAACAGCTAAACTGCTGGGAATAATTGGATTTGAGTCACAGCTCTGTGACATGCCTGACAGGTCTGTTTTCTCCCCTCTGCTCTGCGGGTCAGTTCCATGACATTTTACATAATACTGCCAGAATTAAAATGAGATTCAAATAGCCAGAGATCTGACTTATTAGCTTCTCATGCTATTGTTTTGCATAAACAGAGACTCAGTCAATCAGCAAACTAAATGGACTTTACAGTTGTCTTACATTTTGCTACATTTTACTGTCTGCTTGCATGAACAGGCTGTGACGTCACTCACCATCTCTATTTATTATTAAATGAAGTTTGCTCCAGTCTGCAAATGTCCTTTTGGTCATTGTGCACATTGATCTGTTATAATACAAAGTCACCCTGTGTGCTAACACAATCACATCAGCAGGGCGACCATTTCACCAACACCTGACCTAGTATCTAAATATATCACATCCTTTGTTATTCCACAAACCTAATACAGGCCACATGCTTTATTTAATATCACCAAATTCAATTCCCAAGTGGTTAAGTGAAGAAGGAGGCCATGAAGTATAATCTTACTCTCCACAAGCCGGAAATCTGACTTCCGAGTTGCTGCTTGGATAATTTAAGGTTTACAGCTATAGATGTCTCACATGGCAGTATTTCATTTGTTGAGGGGCTTGGAATATGAAATGCTTACGTGATTCTGTTGTCTCACCTCCCACAGTTGGAACTCTATTTCATCTCTCACAAGGTTTGTTATATAGGCCTCCCCATGTGTTTAAAATGTATGTTCTCCTCGCTCTGATTTTATTTTAACAAATCGTCAAAGATGCTCCACATGATGCAGCTTCTGTAAAGCCGGTTTTAAAGAGACTGGGATTTTCATAAGCAAAAACTAGAAAATACATAATTTACTTATGAAATGGAATACATCCATTTATTCTTTGTTACATTGCCGGGGAGGACTGCTGTGGCAATGGAGTAGGTTTAGCTTTCTTAATGGATTTCCTCCTTTTTAAAGTAGCTTTCAATCCTCTGCTTTACGGTGGTTTCAATTTGTATTTGAAGTGACACCATGCTGCAGAGAGGTGCTTATTTTTTTTTTTTAAGAGGTCCTTCCTTGTTCTCCTTGAGTGAATCTCTGCACAGTGAGCTGGGATGTTCGCTGTCGCTCTCTGTGAGATAACCTGCATGAGCTGTGGAGACTAATAGAAAAATAAAAACATGTATAAAAATTCCAATCAAAGTCATGTCTGTAGGTAGGAACAGGAAACTGGGAGGGCATTTCCTTATTGATCAGCCATCAGTGACCTGAAGATAATGCTATTAAATTTATAGACACATGCATTCTGCAAGGAATATCAAATCATTTCAAACAGATTATAGAATTTGCCAAAAGCAAAGTCTTGTCTTCTTAAATTATTGCTTTTCTCTAATATTACAAGACTTTTGCTGTTTTAATTAGTCCACTCAGACACAGCTGTCAGGATCTGTAAAAAGATGATTATTTTGAAGTGTGCTTGGCAAAGTCTCTAATGTCAAGTAATGGCCCACTATGCATTTTGATGTGACCACTTGTCATGCATCTGATGTGTCAGGGGTTTGATAGACTGCTAAAACTGATCACCGTAATGAGCCCACAAAGAGCACTGTAATTCTGACAATCATCCCCTGTTGCTCAATTAAACTTCAAGTTTGAACAGCTATTGTAATGACCTTTTATTTCCCACCTTACTTATATTTGAGAATGCATTCCAGCATTCCTAATTTGCTGTCTGAGCTGAAGGACTGTTTCTTCTTTGTTCATCCTTTCGGAATATGTTAACATATTGATCATAAATACCTGAAAGCAGCATCGGGGATTTCTTTTCCTTTGATTCGCCTGAACACTTTGAAGACGTCACCTTCACATGCCAATCAATGCAACGTTATTCTTCTCTAATGATAAATTTTGTTTCTGAACTTGAACTTCACTAAAATATTCTGACAGATGACTTTAAAATGCATTTCAGGAGCATTGCTAACACAAAGCAGGAGCTGAAATCTGTTGCTTGATGAAGTGAGTTTCACAGTTCTATTATTCAGGTTCTACAGAGAGACAGAAGACTGTCACTTCTATTGGATATTAAAGTCAAGGACTTTTCATTATAACTCATTTTAGGTGGTGTTCTGGCAGATTTCATTGCATGTTTTTTTAAAATCCTGATGTTGCAGAAAGAAATTGCACTGAAATGCCTTTTCTGTAGACGAGGTGATAGACAGTGAAATTCACTGAAAGACATTTTTAGACATAACAGTCGATAGAAGTTTATCTGATGATATACTAAACTGATGTGAAGATTAATTAGTTGGTATTGATCCTCACTTATGTTCATGATGCAGTTGGTTTGTAGGCAGCTGTGAATAAATACTGTAGACAACTTGTGTTTAAAGGTTGATGCAACTGTTTTTAATGCTTTTGCATAAAATATTGCATTCCTTTGCTTTGTTGTGCAGTATTGCACTGAATCTCAGAATTCATGCATCTCAGCCTTTTCTGCTCAGCATATTGCCGGACATGGATCATGTGATGCATTAATAAAAACAATTAACAGTTGATGTATTTTTATCCTCATTTTATGGGCATCCGAATTAATCAACTCCTAACTAATTTCAAAATTATCAACGTCATCAATCTTGGTGTCAAAAGGAGGTGAATTCTATTACTCAGAGAATCCCATTATATAACCCTCATAATAAAAGAGAATTATAAAAGTTACTACTAACCAAATTGTATTTAAATCAACTTAAAAATCAGACCATGAAAGTTATTAGACACTGCTTATTTAATTATTAATTAAGTCTAAGATTAAGTAACGATGATTATCCTGAAAATAAAAGAAAAATACAAATATTACTAAAACTTTTAATAACTGATAATAAAGATACGAAATGGAAAAAAGAAAAGAAAAATATAGGTCCAAAAAATTAAATAGATTTAATTAAAATTGGATATTTAGAAATAATTAATCAGCCAAAAAGTTTTACAGACAACATTTATAATAGAAACAATTTGTCATATGGCAAACATCAGCTGTGGTTTCTACTGAAACATGGGAACACTTTGTGGGTGAAAAAAATAAAACAAAGAAACCAAGAAACTAAAGAATTTAACACATACTCACAGACAGAGACACACAAAGCTTGTGACTGAACGTTTTTGCTTTGCTGTTTTTATTAAAACCAAACTCTATCTCATTGGTCAATGTCAGCATTAGGGAACTAATCAGATTTCTTTACAGCTGACAAAAAACTACTCATGCAAAATTATTTTTTGAATGAACTGACATTCAAAACAAAATGATTTTTCAGCATATTATGAATAAACACAGTACCATTTTAATAACACACACCACAGTGTTTGGATCTGGATGTCCCACAGAATCTTAAGCCTGTCATTCTCTTTCACTCTTGTTGGATCCTCCCACTTTGACTGCAGGTTCTTCAGACCTCTATTGCTCTTGTGCTGAGGATCTACTCTCTTTCTCCTTTCATCAGCAGGTCTGAGCCAACCTGAGGTGGCCTTGGTAGATAAATTAGGCAGCAAGAAGCATAAGGATAATTTAGCATTTCCTGGATTAACAATATCCACATTGGACACTTGGAAACTAGGATATTCTGATGACAAAGAGCACCCCCTCCTCCTTCTCTGCACGGAGGAGGGAGGAGGAGGTGTAACCAGGTGGAACCGCCTGTAATTAGAGCACAGAGAGAGATGATGGACACACAAACCAGTCACAGACAATTTACCTCAGAAGAGAAGATACATTTTCGCCTTTTCCGCTCCAACACCTCCACCCTGCGCTGCAGCTCACACTACTCATCGAGCCCACTCAAATGTTACAACCACATAATCACCTCACTCCATAATAGTTCATAACCATTTTTATATGCTTATATTTTACCCCCTTTCCCTGACGTGTCTTTTCTTGCCTCTCACATCTAATGTCACGCCTCGTTGCTTGTGTTTTCCCTGGCATCCCTTGTCTGCTTGTGCTTCTATGCTTTGCTGCATCAACTTGGACTCACCTATTGTTTTTTTTTATGTTTTTAATTTAACTTTTCTTTATCTTTACAATCCATATGAAGTTGAATTTCTCTGAGCTGCTGTTGTCCTTACTTTGAACAACTAAGTTTTAAGTGACCTGTTTCCCTAAATATTATTTTTCGAGATAGCTGGTAGGTCTGCAATGCCTCTTGGCACTTTGACACTGAATTTTCTCCTTCTCAGTGTTGCCATTTCACTTTTTAACTGTGTGGCTATCCATCATGCATGCTGTGTTTGAATGTCTTCAGGATACAGGTGATTTATTATCCTTCTGGAAATTACTGCTCTGGTGTTGTCATTTAGTTAAAAAGAAAACACCATAACACAGAAATTCTGGGAAGAGAAATAAAAAACCAGCTCTGTTTTTGCTAGTCTGCTCATATTAAGGTAGTTATTTAATACAGCATATTTTGCTGATCTTTCTTTTGACTAATTTCCTCTGTGTATTAATTTTACTCAAGTTACACTCCTGTAATTTGCTCAGACCTTTTGTGAATTGCATCCAAATTGCATCATGTTGTATGCATCATTAAATGACTCTCTCTTTTCCTTAAAATCATCATTATTATTGAACCTAATTTGTTCTGTATTCGGTTCTTGCGTTTACATGTACTTGCAGGTGAATATTAAAACCAGCCAATGTTACTGCCATTTGGTGACTAGTTAAAAAGTTGTTACACAAATGAAGGAAAGTTTAAACGCTTCCATGGATGACAAAATATTATTTTACAACCCTCACTTGTTTAAAACCACAAAAAAAACAAGAAATTAATTGAGGAAAGAGATTAAGACTGCAACTGAGTGCTAATACTGAGGAATATTGAGGGTTGATTTAATTTAAATACAGAAAGTTGATAGAAAATACATTTAAAGCTGAAACTAAAGTTTGTTTGTTTTATAGATAAAATTCTTTGAGACTTACTTTTACAGGCAGACTTTTATGGACAAAATTGCTGGCATCCTTTCTTTAAAGAAAGAAGAAACCACAGTGATCACTTGAGATTGTAAAACATCGTAAAAAAAATTACCAGAAAAGATTAAACATAATTTGACTAAAGGCACATTTAAAACTAAGGTGTCTCCTTTAATCTGCATTACAGGTGTCTTCTATCATGTAATCAGCTGGAATCCTCCTTTTTTAAAGGAGACCATTGTTGATTTGTCTGTCCTTCACAGAACGGTGTCAACGATTCTGTCTTGTTTGTTATGCAACATCGCAATATGTCAAAGTGTTAACTTTAGCATTTAATTTAAAGAACATCTTTGGTTACCAGAAGAAAAAAAAAATATCTGTCATTTTTAAAGGTTATCTTGTCATTTGTAAATTACTTTTTGATAACCTAAACAATATCAGGAAACTCAATTCTGAATTGCATAGAACAGTATTTTTCAGATTAGACACTTATTAATTAAATAACTTGTGTTTAGATTTTATTAGCTTGTGACAAATGTCGTGAGGGGAGAAACAAAATGTCATAATCATTTTGGTTTTTAAAATTGTTCTCAAAGTTTTATTTTAGCACCAACTGCACTATCCATTACAGTTACTGCAGAAGTTGTAAAATGATTTGGCTTCATGCCTGAGAGCTAATGGAAAATGTCATAAACGCATATCATGCAGTTATGACATACTGTAGGGAATTAAAAGATGACAAGTTTCTGCTAGTGTCCCAGAAATCCATAACAACCTTTTTTCTTGCCTTAATGAAACTGATAATGTGTATTCCTAAAACACAATTTTAGTTTCTTACATAGACACATATAAAACTGTTGCACTAATAACGAAAAAAATAGAAGAAATGGCGCACAAAGCTTGCAGGAAATGCCACGTCTTTTCTACACTGATAAAAACCAGACAGCATGTATGAGACTGGATTTGGAGCAATAATCATTCAGTTTCCAAGGGTGACCTTTTTCTCACCCAGAGGTAGATGATGAGAATTGTAAAAGGGACGAGGTCAATCAAAAGAGGGTTTCATCATCTGTAAAATAAAAAAAAAATCCTGCACAAGATTCCCCACCCCCGACATGGACTGATTGGCAAGATAAACAGGATGATAAGTGTGAAAGAACTCAGCGCAAACATTGAAACTGGTCTGGTGAGCATTTGTCTACCTTTGCTTTTCTCTTTAATGTTCCGCCAGGGTCAGTGAAAGTTAATTAATTTCTCTTTGCATGATGGCTTCGACTCCAGTCAAACAAATTTAAAGGTGGAATGGGCAGATAATACTTTTTAAAGTTAGTGCCTTTCAATGTAATGCATCTGAACAGATATGCCAGGCTTACTAACTGAGCATCAGAGAGGAAACATGAAGATGTACAAGAAATAATCATTCTCAAACTCAGACTCTTGTTGACTTTTAATTCAGTATTGAATGAGATGATATATTTTAAATGTTAAAAATATATTTAAAAAATAAACACTGCAAAAAAGGTAACAATTGGAATGTGCTAAGGCAGTCAGGCTGTATCAGAAATAAATGTAAAGGTAGATAATATTTGCATTTCAGGGCTTCCGTATTCATAGTTGTTTGAGTGCTTGTAAATTGAATTAATGGTATTTACAGAGCAGCAACTATTCAGCAGCGGTTTTAAAATAGCATCAAGTTTATATTTACGTAGTGGAAAGAGTACGGTAGAGTCAGTTAAAAATATACTTAGGTAGTAAAAATAATTGTCCTGTTTGTAGGCACCACAGCTTAAACTAACAAGCTGTTTCTCAGTCTGGTCGTGTTGGTAAGAACCACTTTGTTATATCCGCCTTATGGTGGCAGGTTAAATAGGTGATGGCAGGGTTGTGTCAGGTCTTTGCAGATGCTGCCTGTTTTCCTGAGGCACCTGTTGTTATGGATCTCACCCAGCGCTGGAAACTGTGTACCAGGGATCTTTTTTGAACCGGAAACAACTTTCTGGAGTAGATCCTTTTAGCTGCAGTGCAGCTGAGGTACGATGCTCTGAATAGAGAAGTGAAAGTTCCTAGCATGACAGAAGAAGTGAGGAAAAGTTGTACAGAAAATCCTTTAAAAATCTAATTGGAAATGCATGTGCAATATTGGCTAATACTACCCGCAGCTGAGGGACTGACCCTGTCAGAGTAATCTACTCATGTCACTCACATCTGATCAATAGAAATCTCCTCCAGCGCCATCCCTCTGCAATTTAAACCCTCTGTAAAACCAGTGATATCACTGCACAAATTCCCTCCAACTAAGGCAACAAAGTGATGGCGTGTCAGAGTCTGAGGAGTAGAGGGAGACAGAAAAAGGGCAATTGAGGGGTATGCTTGTAAAAAAAATATACACAAAGGATTAAATAAACAGTTGTGGGAAAGAGGATTGGGATTGTAGCAACCTTCTGGCTATATCTGAATTTTTAAAGCCAAAGTCCTTTAAAGGAAACAAAGCTTAGAAAGAGAAACAAATGAGAAAATTAGAGGAAAATAAAAAAGCACAAAGATATTTTGATTTTTTTATGTTTATTATTTTTCATTAGAAATGAGACACTGTAAGTCTCAAAATATTTAAAATAGCTTACATTGTAATATAAGACATTATGTTTTACACTCCTGTCACAACATACTAAGTAAATAGGAATGTGTAATTAGGTTTGTTTGGTAATATTGAGATAAACAAATAGAAAGGGAAAGTAAAAGTGTAAAAAAAAACATTGTGAGCATATGAGATTCATACAAACTAATATTACAGGTTCAGTATGTTAAAGGAAATCCAGCATATTGAAGTATTAAAATATTGTACTTTCTGATTTGAGATGTTGAGACTTAATTTTCTACTCTCTTTATTCTAAAGTTGTACTTCTCTGAGGTGGAAAAATACAACAATGAGATACTCTGTCACACTGTGTGTTGAGGGCTGTACATTCCAAAGAATGAAAAAAAAAATCTTACAAAATAACAAAACATACAGTAATATTAACTTTATTTCTGGTTTTATTGTTTATTGTTGTTTTTATAGAATTTTTCTTATTTTGTATTTTCACCTTCTTTTTGTTTTATTTATTTATTACCTCAGTATTTAGCCAGGGGTCACATGTACATTTACTTGCAGATATTATGATGATAATAATATTATTGTCAATCATAAACATCCTAGTGTTGCTATATTAATTCAAGGGATCCTCAGAAAGGATGCACCAGCAGCATCTACACAAACAAAATGTAAAAAGTCTGAGTGAGCTTCACCAGTTTCATATCTCAATGAGCTCACAAGGTCTTCAAGCATGAATGGCTAACATAACAGACCACCACCCAGAGGCTACGATGGCTCAGCTGATTGCTAAGCTCATAAGATGATGGGATTTAACAGCAGCATCCAGTAACCCATAAGTTAGTTCTTCTTACACAAACTTCCTCCAAGAAAAGCAAAGCTACTGTGCATTTCAATGTGCAATTTCTGCCCACACTCTTTTTTTTTACCTGACTGATGTATTTATGAAATATGGACAGCAAACTGAAGAGCAGCATAAAGAATGCACCTCTCTGAATAAATGTAATGAATTAAATGTGTCAAGCTGCCAGCAATTCTTGCCCCTAGAGGGAAAAAAAATGCTGTAAGGGTATAAAACACAATAGGAAAAACATAACTGACACTATAACAGGCTTTTAGCAGTGATGGGACCAAATTCGGGTTATATTTTATCAAAATTTTACAGCAAATATGACATTTCTGCTTGAATTCATTACATGAACAATAAATATCAAGGAAGCTGTATTAGTGGAGCTGGGTGTAAACACTTTGCATGACGAAGGGTAGGAACAAGTTGCTTAGACCAACTAAGACCATATCTGTTCACTATGTGGTTAATTAACTGCTGCTGTCTGATCTTTAATGCATTTATCAGTGTGTTTATGTTTTTAACTATTAGGAAAATACTACAGCTGCCCTTGTGGATGTTCTTCAGCTTCTTTCCACAAACTTTAATTGTGTTGCTCTCATCAGACGTAAAGTGCCACCCACACAAAACTCAGAAAAGGTCAGTTAATTCATTTTATATTCTAATTGCATTATATGTTACTTGTCAAATCTCCAGAAAATGGATAGAACAAATCACCCATAATAAGTCTAATTATACCAATATGTATGTCCGTGTAAAAGAACGATGTGAGAAAGCGCAAATAACAGAATTACTGTCATTTCACACCGGCCTACGTTTCTTTTGTTGTCTACCAAGGCAGCCTGTCATCATTCCCCTTTTAATTCAACACAATCAACAAAGCCTGTTCAGTTGTGTTGATGTCGATTACTAAATGATGAAAAGGTTACCCATATTGGGAGATTTAACAGTGCAGATTTAGTTGCCTGTCCAGCTGACTTGCTCACCTGCTTTCATTTTTTTTTTGTTTGTTTCTTTTTTAGACATGTGTTTTCTCCAGAATTAACAGATTAGATCAGAATCGACATGTTATTTTTGTGAAGCCGGGGTACTTTATATAGAGTTTTATATGATCAGACAAGTCTGATGAATGAGATGAAATATGTGAGGAGAAAAGGGAAACATGGGTGTGAGAATGCAGAAATTTCCTGGTTATTAGTTTATTTTTACACATTAATGAGATTTGAAAGGTTCAAATATTTGGTTGGCATGAAAGAGGAATTCAAAAAAAATAACAATATACTTATATATTTGAACACCATAAATAGTATTTAATGTACTTAACATGTTCTGATCAAACCTGTTTAGTGATTGATTAGTGATGTCAGTTATTATCTGGTGCCCATTTTCAGCAGTCAGTGAGAGAGGCGGGGTTACACCTGGACAAGTCACCAGTCCATCATAGGGCCACATGTAGACAGACAACCAGTCACACACTCACTCACACCGAGGAACAATTTAGAATTGCCATATCTATACATATATATTGCCATGTAATCTCAAGCATATTTTTGGTGGGAAGAAGCCAGAGCCCCCAGAGATAACCCACACATGCACGGGAAGAACATGCAAACCCCCATGCAGACTCGTCCTAGCCCGGTTTTGAACCCAGGACCTTCTTGCTGCAAGGCAATAGTGCTACTAATACTGGTACCATTGTGCAGCCTGACCTGTGATGTTTTCCATCCTAATTCCATTATTGTTGCAGTGACTACCAGTCAAATATCTACAGGAAGAATGTAGCTCAGGATAATGTCACCACGACCAGATTGAATTAATATACCTATTTCATGTGTGTGTGTGTGTGTGTGTGTGTGTGTGTGTGTGTGTGTGTTTGATTAGGCTTGTAAAATTTAAGATATAATATTACAATTTCCACTGAAGTATAAACTAATACATACAAATGCAAGTAGATTTGTGTCATATTTTAACCTCAAATACAATTTTAGACATCCTAGCAGTTTCTTTCTGGGAGAAATTATTTACAAATCAATGCATTAAATTCAATCTGAGGTGCATCAGCCATCAAGTAAATTAAAGTATACCCTCATTCTGTCTGCCTCTCAAAGATATCCACAGTGCTGACAATTGTAGAGACCCAAATTTGGTATGTGGCTTGGGTATATTAGTGCACACTAAATTTAACATTACTATAACTCTGTAAAATAAACCTGATTTCCTACATGTTTGATTTGGGGAAAGACAAATTTGTTTTGAGTAAAGTTAAATGTTTAATTTCAGGGGAATGTTAGAAATACAAACTCTCATTAGTAGAAGGCCCTGCTAGCATGAGTCATTCACTATATATATATTTTGTATATTTTAAAATCTGAAGAGAAACTCTTGTTCTTTTTTTCACAAACATTGTTGATTATTCAAACTAAAGTTTGGAGCTTGTATAGCTTGTAATACTTTAAAGCAAATATTTTAAATATAAGATTTCTGAATGTAGAACGCATAGTCCATTGACTTTTAGTTGCAGTTAAATTAAATAATAGTTGTTCAGATGTGTGGGAGGTCATCAAGTGAATGATGTAACTCGAGCTCAGGCCTCATTTAGCTATACAGAACTGTTAGATCTTCTAATTAATTCCAAAATTAAGGCAAAGCTGTTACAGGAAGCCAGTCTGTTTTCTTTGTGATCCTGCCTTTGTGCTGATGGAGTTCCAGTAGGAGAAAAAACTGTGTAGTAATCCGAGGATGATGAAATAAAGGCATGCTCACTTCTTTTGCCAGATCAGGAAAAAAAAAGCATTTAAGGTGTTTTCTAACTGAGGAAGAAGGACTATTTTTTAAGTGGTAATTCCATGTGGTTTTAAAATGTGAACCATAAATTTGCACTATGTTTACAAAGAAATGTATTCTTAGTGTCTGACTGGCATTGTGTCTAAAAGACAAATGAGTTAACAGGCTGCTTTGGAATCCAGGATGTGATTTTTGACAAAAATCCAGGTTCAAATTTTCTGAGCCCTAAAAATCCAGCAATGCAAAGTTTCTGTAACTAAACCTTAATCTTTGTATCGATCTAGCAAATTAATTCACCCAACAAAAGAGTGAACCAAGTATTCTCACCAACTTAATTGGAGACTAATTAAGTTTTTTAAACTTGGCTCAATTCACTTTTTTCTTTCAGAGGAAAAAAAGAACTTTCTACCTCTTCTGATGAGATTTTCTGCCTTGTTCTGTGGACTTGTTCTCCAAAAATGGCTGTCTTCCCTTAGGCTTTGTGTGAATCAGATAAAGGTATTTGACATTAGGGTTTATTTGGGATTAGCACATGAAGGAAGAGCAGAACTTCAATGTGACTTTGAGTTGTAAAGTGAATGATTCTAGCCATTTTGGGACTTAAAAGAAGAATAGATAAAACAAGTTAATGAAGCATTGTGTTTGTTCAGGCAGGACATGGACTAAGTCATGTGCACTTGGCAGCCGGTTGTCAGCTGATCCACAAAACATGAATCACATTCTGGGATTTCAAACAAGGTAATTGTCTTTTCAAGCTGGTGGTAAAACAAAAAGCTGTTAATGTTTTAGAAAATTGAGGACAAGCAGCATCAAGACTGTCAAAGCCTGTGTTGTGGCATCTTTCAGTGAGTTCTCCTAACAGAAAACAGGTCAGTTACATTAAAAGGTCAATAAGTCACTGTTTTAACTACTCTGTGATCTGCCAACCTGACCTCTGCAGTCATGAAATCCTTTGAAGGCTGATTGTTGACTCACCTGGAAGTCATCACAGCCCCCTGCCAGATTTCCGGTTTCTCTTACTGGCCAAATGGGTCAGTGGTTGTTGCCATCAACATGGTTCTGCACTAAATCCTACAACACCTCATTTCTCCAGGGACATCAGCTTTGTCTTTATGTTGAAAGTTCACTACACAATAAAGTTATCTAACTCAATGCATAGACCCAGTTTTAGTCCACCACCAAAAAGACTTGAGGAACCAGGTTAATCTGGAAAAACTTGCAACGAATGACTGTGTTTTGTCCTTTGCTTATTTCCCTTTATTCAAATCATTGCACTCCTGTATATTTGTCTATAGAATATTGAGTTTTTTTAGTAAGCATTGCTCTGGTTTTCTAAGAAAAACCTAAAGCTTATAATATTACAACCTGTGTTGATGGCAGTAGACCTGAAAATGATTCAGACAGTCCAGAACTTTCTGTATTGAAGAGAAATTAAATTTCCTGGAATGAACAATGTCCCAAATTCCCAAATGATCTCTCAACATTTATATTACTGTCTAAAATCACTAATCAGAAGAGCTTCTTTCTGTCCCAGCTGAGTAATATCAACCTGTATCACAAACTCGTATTACACAGCAATAATTTAAAGAGTCTCTGACATACAGTTTTATGTGTTATTTTACTACTTCATATCAATCAGTATTACATCTGTGCCATGTGGCCACTTTTTCACATAAACCAGGATGTGCAGATTTCCAGTAATAAAGTATACAATGTGCATATGTATGTAATATCACTGCACAATTCTGAGGAAGGTGCATTTACCGGAAGTGATAAAACACAGAAACAGGAGATGTAAGCAAAATGATTCACTATGGCAGAAAGTGGAGAATCATATCAAGAATCTGTTGTTTCTGAGTGTTTGTCTCTTTCCAAATGAGACATTATTGACTGAGGAGAAGAGACAATGTGAAGAAGTCTAGATTGTAGTGCACAGTCGTATATGTTTGAGCTGAAATCAGTTCCGCAGGCTTCAAGTTCACACACAGTCTCAGTGTCATCGTGGATACACAGAAACATTAAGGATAAAATTCCAGATCCCAGCAGAAGTAGGAGATTAAGAAAAACGACCAAAATCCACAGAGAAATCTCTCATTGAGTTACTGATGTCAGATTCTAATGCACACGCAACTCCAGTTGTGCTGCGAGTATTTCTCTCTCTTATTATCTGTGTTTTTATGGGCTGTGATTACTATGACTAAGATGAATTGTAGTAGGTTTGTATATGCGTGCTGACAGCTATGAAAAGTAACATTCAAGACGCATTGGCACGTCAACGCTGCTTGTTTCAGAGTGCACAGAAAGATCCTGTTGATCTGAGCTATTCATTTCAAACTCCAGTTGCTTTTTGTTTATAACATTAACATGTTTCTCAGCTCAGAATTCTACATGTTGAGCGTGTGACATTCAGAGGAGGATTTCCTCACCGTTCTTTGTTCAAAATATTGCTTCTTGTTTGTCCGTATAGTGTTCATAGGTCGTATTGTTCATAGAAATTATATTTGATGTTTAACTTGTGGCTCTGCTGCGTGAAAATGGGTTTGTGGGTGCTCAGATTAATTATTTCTACAATCAAAATCCAACACACTAAATCAGAACATTATGTTTGGTCCTCCTGGCTGCAAATACTTTTTTTTTTTTTTTCTTTAAGCTGCTTGTGGTTATTATGAACCAATCAAGCCATCCACATCCAGCAATGATGTGTGTTCACTAACTTTGTAGAACCAGTAGAGTGACTGCAGTACTGTTTGTTGGAGTATAGTGCGCTGAATTACTATAAATACAAGTTGCAGGAAATTTCTTGTATTATTCTGTACATTATGAATGACTATTGGGGTAGGATTTAATAAGTTTTCTTCATCCCACTCCCTTTCAGGCAATTTTTTGTTTGTTTTGTTTTGTTTGTTTTATTCTGTAATCCTTATTTGAGAGTAATGGAATGTGCATTCGTCTATGCGTGTCATACAGAACGTAACTGCCTTAAATAAATGAATGAATGAATGAATGAATGAATGAATGAATGAATGAATGAATGAATAAATGAATAAATGAATAAATGAATAAATAAATAAATAGATAGATAGATAGATAGATAGATAGATAGATAGATAGATAGATAGATAGATAGATAGATAGATAGATAGATAGATAGATAGATAGATAGATAGATAGATAGATAAAATAGTGAGCCATCCCTCACTTCATACATACGTGCCAACTTGGTTCTGTGACTACCTCCACTCTTGCCTCCAAGCTCTATCAGCAGTGGATCAGTGTTTACCTCCAATTTAACCTTGACAATTTTACACACAACATTAAACAGGCAGAAGGGGCCTCAGCTTGTGTAAAGGAAGTAGGTTTTTACCTTGTACATTACTGACTGAGCTGCTCATAATGTAATCAAATGTTAATCTTTTTTTTTTTTACAGTGATGCATGTTTGGAAACAATGTTCAATTGAATGTAGGTTCACCTATTTATAAAAGTAAAAATGTCTCAGCTTAATAGTTTAGAGTGTAACTACTTAAAGTAAATGTTCAAGAAAGGAAAAAAATATGGAGAGAAGTAATAAAAGTAATAATGTCCCTGGAATTCAGGGCATTCTGGGATTTTTCTCTCTGCCATATTTCTCATAAGTTTATCTCTCAGCTTTCTAACTGCTACTTAGCAAGTCATCCCTTCTGTCTGTTTCTCCTAATGTAAATTTGTTCATTAAAATGCATGAGATAAAGCCATTAGCCCATGGGAAGAATTTCTTTACATGGGATGAGATAAACGGGAGGGCTATATTCCATAAAGGCTTTTCTGATTGGTTAAGATATGTTGAGTTTTCAAAGTCTAAGACATGACTGCAATCTTTGTATTATATAGTCTTCAGGATTTACTGTGAGCTGTGATGTTGTTTGCTTTCAGCCACCAACTTCAACATTGAGTAATATACTCTTGCCATTGTTTACATAAGTATAAGAGCCTCAAAGCCCTATTATTTGGTACCAAAATCTGAAAAGGGAGACACGCCAGAGTCTTTGGTGTGAGAAAAACTTTTCCAGTTAATGGAAATAATTAGTCTAGAGCAGAAAACCCAGAAAATTAATTCCTTGTTTTTTCAACAGATGATACCAGTACATGAAAACAGGTAAAAGCACTTAATTTCCCTGAAGTATTAAACTAATTCACTTTAAATGTTAAACCTGCTCTCTGCAGAAAATTGTCACAGTTAATGAGACAGTGTGTTTTTTGTTTGTTTGTTTTGTTTTAAGCTTTCAGTCGAATACAAAAGAGGAAGTACATCCGTCAGTTCAAACATGAATCATTTCTATGCAATGCAGATATGAAAAATATCAACTTCTCAACCTGTGGCTAGTTTTTGATAGAAATTGTTACATTCCATGCTTCTTAATAGCCCTGTGGTGAGATGATTGTCATAACAAATCCAAAGGACACCAGAATTAAATCCAAAATACATGGAGTCATCACAGCTTAAAGTTACTTGATTTATAGTAATCCTTTTTAGAACAAGAAGGATTTTCATGGCTAACCCATCCATATTTGTTATGTTGTGATTCGTGTTGTACCTTTCAGTGTAGATCCACACAGTATCAGAGGCTCATGAGGATCTCATCACTCTCCATCTTCGTAATGTTTCTGTCAGTGTGCCGGATGGGAGCTATTACATCCCACTGAACATCATTCACTAAATGCAGGGGCTCACATAAATGCTGCTGTTTTTATTGCACATGATATTAGTCTGTTTGTGTATTGGTAGAGTAATTTGCCTCATTCTGCTAATTACAATGTGAGTTTTAGTTTGTCTCAAGTGTTTTATGGTTTGCTCTAAGGATGGTAACAGAAAGCGATTATTATCATCAAATGGGTAACAATATTCTGTCATAAATGTGGATTTTTGATTTCTGTCTTCATCTGAAAAACAACTTGTCATCCTGTAAATGTAAACCCCGTGATGGGCCGTGATTCTAAATGAATTGTATTTTATGCTTCTCTTCTATGTTGACAGAAAGACTCATAACAGTAGTCCTCTGCGGCAAAACACAGTTGTCAGTGTGGTTTATCCATCACTCGTCTGTCATCATTAGCATTCACGGTTCATTAGCCATCAAGTACCCAATATAAAAATTGAAATTGTAGGTTATAAAATTTATCTTGGCACTCAGCTACCAGCACCCGTTGAACATGTTTCATTATTTAGCCTTTGAATGAAATGCTGTTCTCAATATGTGGACTGCTGGTTTGGTATTCTTAACTAAATCTTTTAAATAATGTGAATCGCCATGCATGTGTACATGAAATGAGCACGTTGTTTACAGCTGGTCTTATTACATGCATATAGGCATGTAGGGTTTTTCATGTAGGTTTTTGTGCCAAAAATGTTGTATAACATTGAAAACCTGATCATTTATGCCCCTTCGTTATCCAAGATTCTGGCCATGTTCACAGAGGTTTAATTTCATTTATGTCATTTCTTGTCATCTCATACATCATGACCTTTGCCAGCATAGAATCTTGTTTACATGCCGTAGTGTCCTGGTTTCCATCAAAGTGTTTCTACCAGGAGATTTTTGAAAACTGTGATAAGACCTTGTCCAGGTTTCTGAATGCAGAATGGGATGTTTATATCCACAAAAAGCCAGGTTACTCCAACCAGATTCACAATCAAATACAGTTTTTTGATTCATTGTATGCTTTCCTCAATATTTCACCTCTTAAGATTTATTTTCCCATACATATATTTACTTTTTACAGTGAGATTTGACTTATTTGCTTTCAAAACTTAACAAGATATCCATATTTTTTAGTGATCTTGTTATAAAGCCTCCTTTTTTAATTTTTTGGGATGTTTATAAATCAGTGTCTTAAAGATTTAGGATCCGTGCAAAGTTTCTGCTCAGTTTAAAATGTTTCTGACTTGCATGAACATGATGATCCTGCTGCCTATAGGGAATTAGCATCTCTTTGGACCTAGTCTCATTTTAGGGCTTATTTTGTGAATCTCCTATGAAATTTAGTCATATTAAAAAGAATGTCTGTTTTCTTCTTTCAGGCTCTTCTTCTGTTTCAAAAAGCCCCTAAGTCACGATCAAAAATGTCTCCTTTAGAGTTCAGTTTGATTTGTTTCTTAAGGTTATTCTTTTAGGTCAGTGGAGTCAGTTATTAAAAAGTTGAAGTAAATATAAAGTCATGCAAAAAGCTTTATCAAATTAAATTTATATCACACTACTCCTCCTAGTCTTCTGAAATGTATGTGAGGACTCGATTAATGAATGAATTAATTTGCATCTGTCCATCCATTTTCTATGCCTGCATGTGCAGGGTCATGGGAGGACTGGTGCCTGTAGCTCCAGCTGTCACTTAATCTGCATGTTCTCTTTATTTTAACTCCTATAAGCATGCACTCCCTCATGATTCTTGTGTGCATTTGTGTTAGAGCAGGTGAATCATCAGTCTTTTATCTCTTTTTTCCTTCTTATACATTTTCTTTTTTCTAGGCTGTTTCTACAGATCCGGGGATTGTGTTTGGATTCATCTGCAGCTGGTAAATAGAGAATTGGCTAGTGATATTGAGAGAGACAGATGAGACCACCATGTCTTCCCCTGAGAATTTAAGGAATCAAATTTAAAAGCTATTTTCAGCAACAATGTGAGGTACAATCACGTCACCTTGATATTATTAGATGAAAGAGGATACACCCACTGCCAAGTTTGTGTTTTGGTGGGAGTGAGTATGTGTGTAGCAAGGGAAAGGGTGAGGAGGTTGGGTCGAGTGACTGAAGCAGAAGGGCAGACACAAACACAAGACTACGGGTGTGTTTTTTATATCCCTGTGAGTTTCATGTTTGCAAGACGTTTAGTGCTTTGTTAACTGTCTACGTAAGTCTATCTACATCCGCCAGGATGAGTGTTTGGACTGTATTATAACCAGTCCTGTCAGCAGCACCTCTCTTTGTGGCAGTTCAGTATTTGGATTATTTGCAAGACTTCCTTGTTGACTCACTGCCCCTTCAAGTGTTTGAGCATTGGCAGCTGATGGTGTGTAAATTTGCAGGCCTGACTTAAGTGAAAAAGTAGCACAATATCTGACGAGAGTCAACAATGCTAAGGGTGTTTTTTTTGTATATGTCAGTCTTATGTAAACATTTGTGGATAGAAGACTGTAGATGCATGTGAGATATGTAAAGCTGGCAGACATGGTCTTCGTCACCTGACAGCCTTTTGTCCTGAGATCGGAGGTCTGTTTTGTCCTCCTTTCTTGCATAAACACATAATATCCCACCGCTTGTTAAGTTAAACTCTCAAAGCGGGAAGTGTGACTACATACATCTCCTCTCACATTCCAAGTCCCGTATCTTTTCACCTCCTGCAGTCACTCTTCTGTAACCCTTCCAGTTATGATGATCCCTACATCTCAGCCTGTAGCATTAAAAGACCCCTGTCCTTCTGCTGAAGCATGTTTACACAGAGGAGAGTGTGTGCTTTTTCTCCTTCTGCTTCTCTTTTGAGTGTCTGTTCAATACGCAGATAGTTGTGCTTCCTTTTAAGGATTTTACTGGTTGCATGTGTATAAGCATCTCTGTAGGGTTGTATTCATGTCCAGGAAGGAAGGTCAGGGTAGGAATTAGATTCACACGTTGTTTTTCAAACTGCGGTGTCTCATAGTTGGGATTGTGGAAATTGTTGGAAACTGGCTGTCACTTTAGCAAATTTAATGCTCGAACTAGCTATTTTTTCCACTTTCTCCTCCGCAGCATTCCCCATTTAACACAAAGTAATTTCAATGACAGTACATTTTTTTAAAACACACAAGTATGCATTGGAGATGATCCAGATTTAGATTTACTGAGAGACTGAAAGAGAGGTTAACACTCAGTGTTATACTACTAAAGTGGCCAGAGCCTTTTGACTTGACATATCCCTGAGCCGTTCTTCCACCGTCTCTATTTTACCTCTGTGTTTTTCTTCCTGTCTCTTTCTTTCACATACACATATAACACACAGGCATGTCTAAGTGTCTGAGAGTGCCATATCTAAAGAGTTCCAGCAGCTTGTTACTGAGGCTGTCAAAAAAGCACAGAGACCCACCGCAGAGGTGAGGACGTGTGTGAAATCCCATGAGCGTGTAGCACAGCATCCCACTTCTGTTTTCCACATGGAGATTTCTTTTTTTTTTTTTTTTTTTT
>SSNP01000023.1:2704726-2855775 GCA_006937955.1 Pachypanchax playfairii
CTTCTGTTTTCCACATGGAGATTTCTTTTTTTTTTTTTTTTTTGTATTTTCACACCAAAACTTGAATTCAACACCTGATTCCAATATGGCTAGATAAATTACTTTTTTCTGTGGAAACAATGCTATTGGACTCATTTAGTCCAGTGTACATTTATGTCTGCACAGGTTGCAGTTTGAAATCAGTGCAGAAAAAAAAAGGAAAAGTGGGTTTGGTGGTAATAATTTTAGGCACAAAAACATGCAATTACATTTAGTGACACAAAATTCATGTTTTATAAAAGTCTGATATTGGAAATATTGGACAAATACGCAGTTGTTTTCAACCAAAAGCTGATGCATTTGCCCATTCGGTCCTACAGATTTCTTGTTTTCCTTAAACAAACTGTTACAGAATAATTGCAGCTAAACTAACTGTATCGGAACTGACTGAGGCTGTACAAACTAAATCCAAACTAAACCAATATGACAAAAACAGAATATAATACTTAATATCTAAGTATCGTTGTGTGTTTTTGGCTATGGGAAACTACAAAGAACTGAGAATGCAGTGAGTTTGAGAAATCACATGAACCCCAAAAAATAAATACATCATGGCAGAATGTTAATGTGCATATTGAAGACAGAGTAGCAAAATCAAGAACATTATGTTAGAATTTACTGCATCAAAAATATGTGGCCTGACAAAAGTGAAACAAACTCTAAGCAGATGTGTCCTGCTAAGCTTTTTGTTGCACCTTGTGGCACTTGCACTCATGCAATCAGACCTGAAGACACCAGAGATGTTTGTCAAGTGTGTGATTTTCACTGCAGCCTCCTTGGCACGGTGCATAACCTCTCGCTCTGATTATTGTTTCACTTCCTTACATTGTTATTTTATCAGACCAAGCTTCTGTCAGGTTCCAGTCTGTTTATGGCTCATGGTGCCAGCAGGAATCACACACAGTACTGCAGTAATCTGGATTACAGCAAAAAAGACACCTCAATAAAAGCAGATCTCTTGACTGCCCACAGTCATAAAGGAGAAGAAACAAGGTTAGAGCAGAATAATTACCCTGCGCTGCTTCCTGGTGTTAAGCGACCTTCTTCTATTGTACACACGGTTGTTGTTGTTTTTTTTTCCTGCATTTCTTAGAGGGAGTTTACAACTAACAAATTTAGAGTTATTCACTTGAAGAGCCAGAATTGCATATAACAGCTTAAAATGCTACAATGTTTGCTGAATATACATACTTAAAATCATACACTAAACATTTTAATCTATGTTGGTCAAAATATACTAGAATGAATGAGTTTATTTCCATATTTATATGATGCCACTGAAAATTCTGTGGTGCTCAAAATGTTCAAAGATTTAACAAAAGAGTGTTTAATGGGAATGTGATGAAGAAGAGCTGGAGAAAGATAAAATACTTTTTTTTTTTTTTAAGGATGAGCCTAATCTATCACAAGCTGGTGATGATGGTGCTGCTGCCAGAGGATGGTAGAAAGGGTTGTGAAACAGCCTTAGGCCATCTGTCAGGTGTTCACTGCTGACAAGAACAAGCATTTAGTGCCTTTTTTGGCAGGGAATTTACTTGCTGGTGTATGTGAGCAATGCTTTAAGTCAGCTCTTAAAGTTCACAGATTTTCTGTTTGGCAAATTTTAGATGAAAAGTGTATTTTGTGAAGTCTCTAAACAAGGTTGACAATGATGTGCAACTGAAGGAAACAGAGGTCTTACTCATTAAAGACAGAAGAAAACCTATGATGTCACTGAATTAATTAGTCTGATTGATTATTTAAACTAACTTTTTTTTTCTATACATCAGGACACTACAGAAATGCTGTAACTATCACTGAGTCAAACAACAGTGATGAGGTGATCCTGAACAATATGGTAGATTTAATGTACATGGTTTGTTTTAGCTTTTTATTGTGAGACATACCAATAAGTATTTGAATATGATCCTGGTTCTGTCTTCTGTTTATTTCTAGCATTTGTCCATTACGTTATTGACTGTTGTGCTATTTGAGAATCTGAGATAATGTTTGTTCAGAGTAATTTGGGATTCAAGCAAGGATTCTTTTTCATATTGTGTAGAGAAAAATCAATTCCTCTGTCTCGTGGCAATGTTTGTGTCATCGCATTTACCCTGTTCACCTTGAGTAAACTGTACTAAGTCCGGTTTCTTTCTCCTATAGTGCAACATTATCGTCAAACTATGAGACAGACGGAGGACTTCCTGAGAAGATCTTGTAGATTTTTTTTTTCTTGATTTAAAAGTCTTAAAAAGTACTAAATCCAATGCAGTATTGATTATGATACATTACCAGTGTGCAGACTCTCTCCCAAGCTTTATGTCTTGTCTTTTGCCACAAAGCAAGACTCTGCTGTATTACAATGAAGCCAGTAATAAAAACACTAATGGTTAAATCTAAATGTCAATGCATCAATGCATGAAATTCTAATCTAACCCATGTTTTTTGTTTTTTCTTTTACTGTTTGGTCAGTTTTATTTTTTAAATTTGTTTGTTTAGACTTTGTGGTTAAATGCAACTTTGCCTTCTCTTTTACTCAAGTCGAATATGCCTGAGTTATTTTTCAAAACAACACCTGATTATAGCAAGTGCCAAAAATCCCTGCCTGCTTGCAGATGCCTTTCTGCATGTGACTTAAGCTCAGAGTGCATATTGCATAAAGAAAAAAAATGGAAACCAACTTGTCCATGTTGGCTCTCAAATGTCTGTATCACTGCTTGGTTAAATTAGTTTGCTAAAAATAGAAACCTGATAGAATAGCAATCTACCCGATCCCCACCACCTGGCTTGTAGTCCACAATTTAGATGGATCCTTGGAACCAGCTTGGATTGTTCTGTCCAACTATTCTGGTACAAATGCCTCAAAATAAGGGAATAAGTTGTGTGGCAACCCGATAAATGAGTATTGATTTCCCTGTGTAGCGGAGACCATTACTCCTACGTGCCTTGGAGTTCAACCTAGGGTGTAATATAGGGTTTAATACTGACACCAGAATGACATCACTGCAGTTGCAGCTGATTGTTGAAATTCATCCCACACAATATGTCATCCTCAGTCAGCTGATACTGTTCAGTTTTAGAGATAAACATAAACAAATATATTTATTTTAAGCAGCATTTATCTTTATTTTATTTTTTGGTTTCCTGAAGTCTGGAGATGTAAATTTCTGGTTGCTCAGTCAAATATATAATTAATGAATGCATACATATATTTTACGTTATATAATTTAAGGATGAAAATAAATTATACATTAGCAGAAAACTCTAGTTCCTCTTTTTTTGTCAGTGTGACAAGATTATTTTTTGTCTTTGTCATGACAGTGTGATGTTTTCTAAAACAAATTGCATCTGAGAGACTCTTTTTTTTTTATATTTAACTCATAAAAAAACTTAGCAAAAAAATACAGAAACTCAAACATTCTGCCTTACACCGTAGAATTGAAATTTTCTGCCTCTGTTCTGTAAACGTCTCATGTTTGTATTCCCCCTAAAGGAACAATACGTGACTCCCTGTTCTTTTGCAAGCCAGAATTTCTTTTTTAAATGAAAGTCACAACTTGTTTTGCTAAAATTATTTCTCCACTCCTGGTTCTTTTCAACATGTCAAGGTTGACAACTGAAGACAAATTTGCCTACTTTTCAAGCTCTTATCTTCACACAGACACATGTTGCCCTTGTAAGCCAATTAAGAGATGTTCGGCTTTCATTAGCAACACATTGCCACATCATATGCTCTGTAAAATTTACTTTATAACAAGTTTAAAGTAGACTTTGTTCCCTTAAGAGGATTTCAAGGGTGCAACTTATCATAAATGTAGCATTTTATAACAGCACTTGTAATGCCTCTTTTTTTATTTGCTGCCTTTGGTTGTTAAGATGCTGCTCTTCAATACTATTCTAAAGTGATGTGTTTCAATGAAGATATACTCCACTCAATGTATGTCTTTGGATGAGCTCATGCATTTGAGTGTAAACGTCACATGTGTGAAATGGGAGAAAATAGTGTGCATGAAGGAGGATGAAGGAGGTAGTGTGTGTTTGCAGCCTAGACAGCAGGAGGCCTTTTGACAATATTTGTAACAGTGTGTGCTCAGTGTCACAAACGGCTGAGACGCTGCTGGCTACTGGGGTTATTTAACAACTCTGCTGGAGTTCAGGGATTCTAGGCACAGGTGCTGCAGTTCGTTTCAAATGCCTTTCTCCGTATGAAGAAATATTGCTTGGGAGCAATTGTCGTTTTTAACAGTATGGGACTTGTATGGTCTTACAGTGGGGCAAAGAAGTATTTAGTCAGCCACCAATTGTGTAAGTTCTCCCACTTAAAAAGATCAGAGAGGCCTGTAATTTTCATCATAGGTATACCTCAACTATGAGAGACAAAATGAGGAAAGAAAATCCAGAAAATCACATTGTCAGATTTTTAAAGAATTTATTTGCAAATTATGGTGGAAAATAAGTATTTGGTCAATAACAAAAGTTAATCTCAATACTTTGTTATATAGCCTTTGTTGGCAATGACAGAGGTCAAACGTTTTCTGTAAGTCTTCACAAGGTTTTCACACACTGTTGCTGGTATTTTGGCCCATTCCTTCATGCAGATCTCCTCTAGAGCAGTGATGTTTTGGGGCTGACGCTGGGCAACACGGACTTTCAACTCCCTCCAGAGATTTTCTATGGGGTTGAGATCTGGAGACTGGCTAGGCCACTCCAGGACCTTGAAATGCTTCTTACGAAGCCACTCCTTCGTTGCCCGGGCGGTGTGTTTGGGATCATTGTCATGCTGAAAGACCCAGCCACGTCTCATTTTCAATGCCCTTGCTGATGGAAGGAGGTTTTCACTCAAAATCTTACGATACATGGCCCCATTCATTCTTTCCTTTACACGGATCAGTCGTCCTGGTCCCCTTGCAGAAAAACAGCCCCAAAGCATGATGTTTCCACCCCCATGCTTTACAGTAGGTATGGTGTTCTTTGGATCCAACTCAGCATTCTTTCCCCTCCAAACACGACAAGTTGAGTTTCTACCAAAAAGTTCTATTTTGGTTTCATCTGACCATATGATGTTCTCCCAATCCTCTTCTGGATCATCCAAATGCTCTCTAGCAAACCGCAGACGGGCCTGGACGTGTCCTGGCTTCAGCAGGGGGACACGTCTGGCACTGCAGGATTTGAGTCCCTGGCGGCGTAGTGTGTTACTGATGGTAGCCTTTGTTACTTTGGTCCCAGCTCTCTGCAGGTCATTCACTAGGTCCCTCCGTGTGGTTCTGGAATTTTTGCTCACCGTTCTTGTGATCATTTTGACCCCACGGGGTGAGATCTTGCGTGGAGCCCCAGATCGAGGGAGATTATCAGTGGTCTTGTATGTCTTCCATTTTCTAATAATTGCTCCCACAGTTGATTTCTTCACACCAAGCTGCTTACCTATTGCAGATTCAGTCTTCCCAGCCTGGTGAAGGTCTACAATTTTGTTTCTGGTGTCCTTTGACAGCTCTTTGGTCTTGGCCATAGTGGAGTTTGGAGCGTGACTGTTTGAGGTTGTGGACAGGTGTCTTTTATACTGATAACGAGTTCACACAGGTGCCATTAATACAGGTAACGAGTGGAGGACCGAGGAGCCTCTTAAAGAAGTTACAGGTCTGTGAAAGCCAGAAATCTTACTTGTTTGTAGGTGACCAAATACTTATTTTCCACCATAATTTGCAAATAAATTCTTTAAAAATCAGACAATGTGATTTTCTGGATTTTTTTTCCTCATTTTGTCTTTCATAGTTGAGGTATACCTATGATGAAAATTACAGGCCTCTCTGATCTTTTTAAGTGGGAGAACTTACACAATTGGTGGCTGACTAAATACTTTTTTGCCCCACTGTATGTGTCTGTGTAAATGGTGTTGATGGCAGTTTGGATGGGTTAGAGGAAGGGTTAGGTGTTTTTACTTGTACCCAACAGAGCTAAGTAGTTAGTTTATCCTCTTATACAACCTGGCTTAGATAAGCCAAAATAGTTGCTGCTTTTTCCAGTGTATAGTTATCTTTTATTTAATTTATCAGATTTCTAAAGGTTATTGGATAAATAGCAATTTTTAAGTCTTAGAATACATCAGTGGTGTCCAACTCTGGTTCTTGGTCCTGTTTTAGTTGTTGTCAGAACATCTGATTCCTTAGCTGTATTACATACTCAAGATGTACTCAAGGGGCTGCATGGTGGTGCAGTTGGTAGAGCTGTTGCCTTGCAGCGAGAAGGTTTGAATCCTTTCAGCATGGAGTTTGCATGTTCTCCCCGTGCATGTGTGGCTTCCTCCCGGAGGTTAATTGGCAACTCTAAATTGTCTCTAGGTGTGAGTGTGTGTGAGTGGTTGTTTTTCTATGTGTGGTCCTGTGATGGACTGGCGACCTGTCCAAGGTGTCCACTGCTTTACGCCCAAAGACTGCTGGAGATAGGCACCAGCTCCCTGCGACCCTGAACAGGAAGAAGCAGGTTCTGAAGATGGATGGATGGATGAATGGATGGATGGATGGATGGATGGATGGATGGATGGATGGATGGATGGATGGATGGATGGATGGATGGATGGATGGATTCAAGTTTTGTAGAAATGTATTGTATTCATCACCTATTGATTTAAATCAGGTGTGTTGGATCAGAGAAACAATGCAGGATGGTGGCTTTAAAGAACTAAAAGTGGACACCACTGTCATAAATAATCGTTTTGTTTTGTTCTGTCATGATGATGTTCATGATGTGTAAAACTATTTTTGACTACAGATGATGATGGCATGTCCTTTAAATATAAACGTCTCTGATTTATTATTCGGACCAAGCACGTCTTCCTGATACTGACACTGTGAAGATAATACAGTTTTGATATATTTTGAAACTTTGGTACAAATTATTTTCTTTTTTGTGCAATTATTCAGTTAAATTTGCTGATATATGGCAAAAGAAATGAAATCAGCAAACATGTTATTTTGTTTTTTAATGATTGAAACATTTGCATTTGGTAATTCTGAGGTTAAATGAAATGGAAAAAACACTGTCGTTTTGGTTTGTATGACAGGCTGTGAATTTTAAATCACCTACTATTACAATCCAAATGTTATTCTTACCAGTGATGCAGCAATTCATGACAAAACAGCAGGATTTTATATTTATCATTATTTATTAGATGAAAAAGTGGAAAAAAAATGACATTTACCCTGAGTTGACCCATATTATTTTCTTCATCTATTTTTTGTACCTCCCTTTTAGCAAATTTTGTTTCTGTGTTGCTTTGTCGGTCTAAAGTCCACAATTTTCTGTGTGGTTGAAGCTTAAACAGTGCAGTAAAATTTTACAATCTTTTTAAAGTGTCATCTAAACCCTCTTCATTCAGGAAAAACAAAAATTTTTAACCTATTTCAATTTCTAGACAGAGATTAGACAGTAGCTACACCACTGTGCTTAAATCAGATTTTACAGTGGGGGAAAAATAACAATAGTAATTCACTCAGTGTTACCCAAGATATAGTTTCAAAACACATCTTTTCAAAATTGGCAACAATGGATAATGTAACTGAGGTGTGTCTGTAATTTGTTGGCTCTCATAAGAAACAGGTGTTGATTGCATTGAAAGCTGTGTAATGTTATTTAGTTAGATGTCAAGTGAAGATGCATGTCAAGAAATCCATTCAGTGTGTTTACAAATGGTCCCAAACTGTTCTAAAATGAATGTTTATATTGTATTAGTCACAAATACATTTGTCAGACAGATGTACTCTGCTTAGTAGGATAGGTTTATAGCATCATCTACTGGTGATTCATGGAATTGTCCTCTATACTAATCTTTCTTTCTATTTTATTCCTATTTGTCCCTCTATCTTTTCACCCCATCCTGTTTTACCCTATGTACCATGTCTTTATCCCTCCCTCCATTCTGCCCCTCTTACTTATTCTGTCACTCTCTTTAGAATATGCCAGAACATTACAATGAGTGTCAACAGCACAGACACCGGTCTCCTTTTGACTGCCAACCCATCGTCACCAGTGGCCAGAGCCTACTCACAACCCAATGCTTTTTTTCCTGGAGAAACTGCTGTTGATGACAACTCTTCATTCACCAACTTCACATCACAATTTAACAATGAAACAGCAGTCCTTGACCCTTTGGGTGGTCATTCTGTGTGGCAAGTCGTCCTCATTGTCTTGCTGACGGGCACTCTTTCTCTGGTCACCATCATCGGCAATATGCTGGTAGTGGTGTCCTTCAAGGTTAATCGACAGTTAAAGACAGTCAATAACTATTTCCTTTTGAGCTTAGCTGTGGCTGACCTCATCATAGGGGTAATCTCCATGAACCTCTACACACCTTATCTTATAATGGGCTACTGGGCCATGGGCACCTGGGCCTGTGACCTTTGGTTGGCTATTGACTATGTTGCAAGCAATGCATCAGTTATGAACTTACTAGTCATCAGCTTTGACCGCTACTTCTCAATTACCAGGCCGTTAACCTACCGGGCCAAACGAACCACAAAACGAGCTGGAATCATGATTGGATTAGCCTGGCTTGTTTCGCTGGTTCTGTGGGCCCCTGCTATCCTACTGTGGCAGTATTTCGTTGGCAAAAGGACAGTGCCTTTAAATGAGTGCTATATTCAATTTCTCAAAGAGCCAATTACAACTTTTTGCACAGCCATGGCTGCTTTCTACCTGCCTGTGACGATAATGAGTATTCTCTACTGGCGCATTTACAAGGAGACCCAGAACCGTTCAAAAGAATTAGCTGAGTTGCAGGGTTCAGGAGGCCGTGGTGGTATTGGAAAAATGGGAAATATGGGAAGTGAACGAGCTCGCTTTGTCCACCAGACAGGAAGTTCCAGAAGTTGTGGGAGCTATGAGTTAACCAGATCCTCTAAGAAAAGGAGTGCATGTCAAGAACTGGTTGGACGATTCCACTGCTGGCCTGGAGTTCGTTCGTGGAGACCTGGTAGTATCCGTCAGGGAGATGGGGATTTGGACCAAAGCAGTAGTGACAGCTGGAACAACAATGATGCTGCACCCTCTTTAGATCACTCTGGGTCTTCAGAAGATGAGGATTGTGGGGGAAAAGAGATGATTACCCAGAGTCATGCTATTTTTTCTATTGTTCTTAGCCTCCCTGGTATTAGGGCTGCTGTCAATTCACAGCTCACATCATGTGAGGATCTGGATGCAGCCTCAGAAGAGGATCCACTGAGAGGAGCTGAGTATAACCGGGACAGCATGTCAACTGTAACTGCCAACACCACTAATGCTGTGACACTCGAAGGCTCAAACAATACAGAGAACAGCTACAGCCAACGCTTTAGCTCACGCAAAACTCGATCAATGTCTACTGTTCAGGCTAAATCGAACCAAGGATTCACTGATGGTACGCAGACCCCAACCTCTACCATCAACAGCACAACTACTAGCTCAGCCACCAAGTCCTCATCTGTCTCTCTCTCATTTAAAGAAGCAGCTATGGCAAAGCGTTTCGCAGCTCGAACCCGAACTCAGATAACCAAGAGAAAACGAATGTCTTTAGTGAAAGAGAAGAAAGCCGCTCAAACACTCAGTGCCATCCTCTTAGCTTTCCTCATCACATGGACACCTTACAACATCATGGTGCTGATCAATGCCTTCTGCGGAGTTTGCATCCCAGAGACACTTTGGGCAGTGGGGTACTGGCTATGTTATGTCAACAGCACAGTCAATCCCATGTGTTATGCGTTGTGCAACAAAACTTTTCGCACAACCTTTAAGATGATACTGCTGTGCCGCTGGGATCAGAAAAAAAGAAGAAAGCAGCAGTTCCAGCAGAGGCAGTCAGTGGTCTTCCACAGGGGGATTCCCAGGGAATCTACGTAAGTGAATAAAAACTCAAATGTGGATTACAGGATTTTCAAAATGAATACAGGACAAGGAACACAAAGGAACCTCTATGTTGTTGTTTCTGTGGAGTTTCTTTGCTTAGGGATCCTTAAAGTCCTTCTCCGCTGTTGTGATAAAACAGCAACACTACGTGCTGGTCTTGCAGTATGTGTTAATGTTGGTGCATCCATGTATTGTGGCAAAGGGATACCTGTGTGTGAAGATTTGCCAAGGGTGACATCCAGAGTTCAAAGCTTTGTGTTTCACCTTGAAAAACTCTTTACCATTTCACACTAGTGTGGCTAAATTAAAAAAGGAGTAGAAAAATAATTGTAAAGGGCTTTTAAAATGCATTGCAGAAGAAATATTGAAGTGCAATTGACAAAAATTAGAAGCATGTCTATGTCAAGGGTTGGGAATTCATATTTCCTATCATATCCCTCTGCAGGTCACTAGATTTGTAGTGTGTAGAGTGGTTTTACATTTCAAAGAAAACTGCATTTGCCATTTGTTTTTCTAGAGCCAAGGTAAATCATGAAGACTCGTGTTTAATGGCTCCAACATTTTACCTGTTTGCAGTGACTTTTTCTTGATTGGCATGTGTTTTTATTCGAACTTCCGTGGATTATCTTTGGATATAACTCTCCTGTGTATTAAGGAATACAAAATGTTCTTAAGCTGTGTTCTTACTTTAACTTAACAAAGACTTGTTACTTTTGTGATATTCATCTTTGGTTTTCTAGGTACTCCAGAGATTTTGAGCCAGTTTGAAATTTATTCTTCTGATGAACTGAGTTGTGAATATTTTGTGTGACACCACAGTCAATGAACTGCTGTTGTGTTCAATGTGATTGTTGTTTTTTTTTTTTTTTATGGTGGACACAATAAGTGCATTGGTTGTGTTTTATGTGCTTGCAGTTTCCTGTCTAAAACAGTGGTAATATGATGATGATATTCTGTTTGTGAACATTTGGATATTGCTGAATTAATACACCAAAATTATTTGCACACACAGATGTTATTTTTTAAAGACACTTGCTTTGATTTTATCCAAACTTTTACATGACTACAATTTTATCTGAGGAAGATTTTGTAGGTCGACCATCTTCAGTACAGAAGAATAACTGCACCCTCTAGTGGCCTGGAAAAAGAACTTCTGCCTGGGGTGTTTTTTTTTCCAGCTTCAACAACACAGTGTCGAAATTCTGAATAGTAACAAAGTGCATTCTTTCACAATTTAAATATTTTTTTATACTTTTTGTCTTTTGGGTTTAAAAAAGGCTAATTAATATATGCCATGTAAAAAGAACAGCCTCAATCATCCAAGGACTTAGGTTTTGTGATTTTACTTCTCTTTGGTTGAATCTTAATGAAATATTTGTTCTTGATAATTATTCTTATTAACATTGTTGTTATAATTATTGCTATTATTATCCCTTGTGTTATATGATTTGTATATACTGTTGGCATCTTTCTTGGAACATTATATATTTTTTGATACTGAAAGTTGGCAAACACCTCCCACCAACTAATAATGCCCAATGTAGATTTAAAATATTCCTTTATTTTTGTCAGTAAATCACATTATGTTTCTCTTATTCTAAGTAAATTGTTTTTAGCATTATTGATACACTCAGAGGTTTCAGTATTATAAATGTACAAAACATCCCTTAAGCAAAAAGAATCTGTAATATACCAAAAAACAAGAAAATGAAAAGAGATATGATAATTGTGAATGGTGAATGGAAACTTGTGGTCTGACTTTGATTTTTGTGTGAATCAGGTGATTAAAAAAATCCATGTCAACAGCTTTTATTTACTCATTTTGAACACTTTGTTCTCCAGTGACATCATACATTAAAACATGATTTTCATTTACCTAAATTTGTTTGGGTTTTTGCCAATTATGTCAATCATTTGATTAATTTAAGTTATTAAAAAAAATACAATAGCACCTTCTTCGTTAATATTGTTGGAACCTTGGATCATAATGATGCAAGAACTATTTTTTCTGTCTTTTGAAATCTTCACTCTATTTTGTAATCATTTATAAACATAAAACTGTCAGTGAAAATCAAACCAGGATTTTTTAAAGTTTTTTAAAACTAATTGGATTTGCTGACATCCTTTTGAGATTTTGAAATCATCATAACTCAGTTTGTGGTAAATCCTTTCAGACCCATGAGATTAAGTGTAAAGATTTGTAAAGAGAAAATCTAAAATTGGGAAATATATTAAACATGTTATAGTTGATAGGTTGAGTTCTCCACCAATAAACCATTAAATATATTATAATTTTGGTTACTGTGCTTAACATGTTGTGTCCTATAAAACAATCTTTTGCTGTTGTATTAGTTATTTCTAATCTAATAAACGCATTGGTCTTAAAGTGGTTGGAACTTGCAGCTGAAGGTCATTTGCTGATTGGATGGAAAGAAGTTAAAAGGGACACCAGGCCTGAGGGAACTTGAATAATTAACCTCCTATTGTTTAAAGCAGTAGTCTAAACTCTTATTATCAACGACTTGTGTTACTGTTCAGCAGTAAATCTTATGTACTGAGTGTCCAATTTCCACCTAATAAATATGAGTGGTGTTTGACTTTTACATATTTTTGTACATTCCCCTGATGAGTCTTGATGAAGTCAGTGAGGGAAGTCATTGGAAATGTTAAACTGAAGATGGCCACGGAGACTGAGCATGTGATGAGAAAAATACCAGCTTCATGTGACCCATGGCTAAGGAGCGGCTCCCAGACAAACATCCATTTGTGTTTTATTCTTCAGTTAAGACTCAACCAGCGAGGAGAATCCACCCATCAGGCAAGTACATCAGATTTATTCATGCTTAAAGACATCTAAAAAGAAGATTATCCTGTTTTGTCGAATTCAGGTTTGGAATTAAAAAAGAAAAATATGCCTTTACATACTCAATAAACTTTTTACTATAGTTTCAAAGTGGAAGTAAAAATATTGTGTGCTGTTAACCAACAATTCATTTTTATCTATGTTTGTCAAGTGTTTACTTAATGTAATGTTTTTTGTTCAAAAGTTTATTTTCAGGATGTTTGACTTAGTCATGATTAATTTAAATCTACATTGTATTTAAGTTTAAGTCCAAAAGTAGAAAATGTTTACAAATGTTTTAGATGTGACAACTTTTTACCTCACCCCTCAAACTTAATCCATTACCAGACATATACGTTCATTCTGTATGACGCAGGGTCACACATACATAGTATTTATTCAATCATGTGTTTTGAGAGGATATAATTAGTCCAAGGAAATGGGGAGTCATTTAAAGTTGTACTGTCAGATAAACATAGGCTTACATACACGCCAAAATGTTCTAGATATCACCAATTTGACTGCTTAATGTTTTGTTTTAGTCTTTTTATATGAGCAGGGGGTGTTTTATTTGCATTTAAAACATTATTTGACTTTGTCTCTTGTCATTACTGGTGTCTTTTTCTGCATTAATGCTGATGTAAGTTTCTGGTAAACAAACAAGAACCAAAGAAGCAACAAAAAAGTCTTGAGACTTGCATGTTACAGAAAAGAAGGATTGCTTTACGAAAAAAAACTCAAAGTACAGGACCAGTCAAAAGTTTAGATACAACTACTCAGGCAAAATGATCATGCAGGTGTTAAGTGATCAAACATTTTAGGTTTACGTAGTTACTAATCATGGACTAGATAAAAAAAAAATCTGAATTTCATTTTAACATCTTCTTTTGCTCCAGTTTGTACAGTTCAGCTCCCATCTGGATGAAGTCAAAGAGGTCATAATGCACACTATTAAGACAGTCGAGACTCAAGTACCTTTTCTTAAGGAGAGTTTTTTCACTAGCACCTTCAAAGGCAGGAGGAAGAGCAGCGTCACCCACATCCTCCATAAACAGCACTCACTTTTTAATCAGCAGCACTGTATTTTAGAGCATCAGCAGCACAGTCCTAAGCCATTTCATCCCGATACATCTCAAAATGAAGTCAGACAGCAAACTCCAGAGCATCAGCGGCTCGCTCGCTCGATGAGCAACCCGTTATGCAAGGCAAGAGAGTCCGCACAAGAACAGGAGGATGGGAAGGAGGGGCTAAATGAGAGAAAGGATCAGAGAATTAGTGAGGCTGTAAAAGGGAGGAGGGGAGAGCCTGTGGCTGTCAGTGCCAGTCTCCTCCTTCTTTCATCATCATCATCAGCAGCAGTGCTGGGGGAGCCAGCATCATTCTCACAGCTGCGCTCAACTGTGGTGGGCAGGCAGCAGGGATTAACCAGCTCAGAGAGAGCTTTGACCAATCAAGAACCAACATCAAAAGCAGCTCAGGAGGAGACCCAGCATGTCCAACCTCGAGTCCAGCAGCATGGCCTGTTAGCCAAGGGGGTTCGTCTGCTTAGAAACATGGGGAACCAGGAGGCAAAGCAGAAGAAAGGAGGAGGAAGTGGTGGTGTATCGGGGGATGTATGTTGTGAGGGTGAAACTGATGACAGAGAAGAGGACAAACACTCTAAAAAGTCCCATAATAAGCACGGTAAAGGAGGAGGGGAACATGGCAGTAAGAAGAAATCAAAGTCAGAGTCAAAGAGTTCCGTGTTCTCTGGCATGAAGATCAGGAAAAGTTTATCCAAAGTGAAAGGTTTGTCTAAGGATGACATGTTGGAAGATGTGAAATCGGCACAAGTTAGCAAGAGTGTGTTTAAGTCTGGTGCTGAGGAGATCCAGTCGCCTGTGGAGATGCTAGCAGATTTCGAAGGGGATCTGAGTTGTTTGACTTTGGTCAGTCACCAGTCTGTGGAGGATTTTGGCCGGAAGACAAGCTCAGGGTCAGATGCTGACCTGTACAGTTTTCACTCAGCAGCTGAAACTGAAGATCTACTTTCTGACATCCAGCAGGCCATCAAGGACCAGTGTGTGGGTAGTAACACGGTAGCTGAGATTGTTCCAAGAGCTGAAGGGTTGATCTCTGATAAGAGTGCAATCTCTGAGATGAGAATATCTCCCCCAGAACTGGATCTAAATGAGGGGATGTTCTCATCATCTGCTGGTAAAGGAAGTGTAGCTCAGGAACCTGACTATAAAAAAGAGAATAAACGAGGTAGCATACCTATGCTAAGGAATTCATCAAGTGAGAGTGGTCCATCATCTTCTGCTGTAGACACAGAGAGAAGCAGTGGAAGCATTTTTCCAAAGACTAATAGCACCTACAGCTTCCAGGACACTACAACCACCACCACAACATCATACGAGAGTGCTGAAGAACATCAGGAGGACCTGGAGAGCCCTGATCTTCATCCACAGCAGAGTCAAGAGGACTGTCCCAAAAGCAGGTGTGTGCCATGCATCCATTTGGATTTTGTTTCAGCAGAGAAAGAGTCAGTTGGGACTCACAAGAGTGCGAGCAGTCTGGACCTTTCTTTTGGAAGAGATGAAGATGAAGGTGCAAGTCAAGACTCTTTGTTCCTCAGAAGAAGGAAGAGTAGTATGTCTTTCACCCAGCTGACAGCAGACAGTCCAGCTGTTTCTCAACCCAGAAGGGCGTCTGCCACTTCTAACGCTGTTAAACTTTACCCTCCAGTCCATCCTTCCTATGTTAAAACCACCACCAGACAGCTCACTTCTCCAGTTGGCTCCCCCATCACAAGCCCCAATGTGCCAAGGAAAATGGACATCACCATTGCTTCTTTGGAATCCCACAAAGATGAAGAACTGCAAAGACCGAAGCAGAGGTCCTCCTCTATTTCTGGACTCTATAAAGTATCTGCAGAGCTTGAAGAGCTGGGGCAAAGTCACATTGGTGTCGCCAAAACCCCCGAACAGGAAACTTCAGAGAGGAGTTTTACAGGAGGAACTTATTGGACACTGGGCTCAAAGAGGGCACGATATGGAAGGAAGACCTCCTCCTCTACAGCCCCCTACCTGGACGTCTTCTCTGGTGAGTTGCAAATAAAACAAATAAATGAACTGTACCATTGACACAATTAAAAAGGACTTCTAAAGTGCACATATTCACTTCTCAACACCATTACCTTCTTGTTACCATCTTAATGATTTAAATACAACCATATGATCCAGTAGGAATATTGCACATCTTGGCATTCTGTCATTTATTTTAAAAAGTTAAATTCAGCACTGTACAGAAGTTTAAAGTCATCACTAACATTTTTATGTTCCAGTTTCAAGGAGCCCAACTTTAGCTTAAATTGCCAGTATTTGAGTAGGAATCTGCAAAGTGGGGTGCTACAAGGGGTTCAGTGTCTGATCCAAAGACACATTGTCATGTGGAGGAGAAAGCTGGAATTTAACTATCAACCTTCTGATTAAATTTAAAAGTCACATCTTTCAGAAACGGGTGAAAAAAATCCCGAAATAGGATCTGAGAGATGCAACATCATTTGGTTTACTGTCTAAATGAATGTCCAAATTTGACCTCAGTTATTTGGGATTTACCTCATTAGTGATAAAATGCTATTTAAGGTGTGTCAAACTGTCCTGTTGTTGCTATTTTTACAGACAATCAAACAAAATAAATGGGAACAGATGTTTTTTTAACAGAATGTGGTTTTAATAGGTTTTAAAAACCCACTAGTTCCGTACTAATTTATCCCTCAAGTTTAGGAGACATTTAAAGGTACAGTATGTAAGAATTTTACAGTGAAATCCTCTCACAACAGTCTAATGTCCCACTGATGTTGAAAATAAAGTCACACTGTAACAGATCTCGATCTCAGTCGGCTGAGTGGTCACTAGTTTGTCATTTTAAAGATGCTAGCCCAGATCAGAATCCTTATTTACACGTCCAGACTTCCTGGTTCCATAACAAATCACATGTGAGTCTGCAAGGCTGCCAAGTCTTCAACACAAGCAGCTGGAATTCCACAACAAGCAGCAGCAAAAAGTAAGAAACCACCACATCCTTCCAACTGAGCAGCCGAGCTGCACGTGATGGGGCGTTCAAATGCACTTAGGAAAACTCAACACTGAACAAATAGGCCTTCAAACATTCCCAAAAATGGAACAAATACAAGAGAAACAGAACGAGAATCAACGTCAGAACTGGCAACCCAACAGAAAAATCAGGGAGGGGAGGGGGTGAATGGCCGGCTGACAAAAAGGTCTAATTCTTACATATTGTATTTTTAATTATTTTTTGCTCATTCGTGTATTTTTCTATACTTGCCAGAATAGATCAAAAACGCAAAGTGGCTCAACAAACTTAAACCAATCCTCTGAAAAGCTGCAGGACACAAAAAATATTTAAAAGCCCCTAAATTTCACATTAAAATACCTCAGAAATAAAAAAAAAAAAAAAACATTCCATCGTGATATTTATTTATAACCTAACTGAATCAGAAACAGAAAAAATTTACTTTAAAGAAATGATTTTGACATTTTAAATAAAAAAACACAATAAACCAGTTATTTATAGAGATGTTTACAGCATAGAAGATTTGCTGTTGTAAAACAATGTCACTCTGTCCTTCTTTGTGGCTTTTCAGTTGCTCAGCTGTCCCTGAGGTTTGTTTCTTGTGCATATGAAAAAAAACAAAGCTGCAGTACTCGCCCACGTCAACACCATCCTCTTTCCATCGCCAAGTTAAACATAAGAACACGCTCGATCAAACACCACTGTGCACTTGTTGATGCTAAACACATATGACAGTTTATCTGAATAATAATCTAAATAATCCAGAAAATTGAAATCTGCACAGGCAGCTGAATCTGAGCTTTGCAGGGTAGAAATTGTCAGTTGAGGGACTTTTTCAGGTCTTTCCTGGTGAAAAAATGAAGAAGAATCAGTTTATAGTCAACAAAGTACTCGGATTCACTGTGTCAGTGTTTAGTCACCATGATTTTTGTGTGAAAATTAAAAAAAATATTTTTCTAAAAATGAATTTAATCAGTTTTAAAACACTTGAAACAATACATACATTATTCAAAGACATGGAATTGTATTTTATTGGGTATATTACTTTCATATTTGATAGTTTATAAAAGTGTAGATGTTTTTTTTCAACGCCTAAAGATTTCTAGAGCTCCTTCTAAACAGGAAATAGAATCACTAAACTGCTTAAATGTCAGTGTTTTAAATAAACTGTTAATTCTTTCTCTACCTCAATTAACACCATTTTCCCTCCTCGCCATTATGAAAATGTGTGAGCAAAGGTGTTTAATTATCACATCTAAATTATGGCAAAACAAGCAAAATTCTAAAATCAAATTTTGTAGCACTTGAGAACTAAAAATAAACAGTTTGAGTTTTAAGCAGATTTGTGCTTGTCTTTCTTGTTGTCAGGTCGTACCCTACTAGACAAGCTTTGTCTGCATCATGGGTCTGCAGAGGAGGAGGTGAAAGAACTGTGTCATCGAATGCTGGACCACGGTCTGCTGCACCCCTTTAGTGACAGCACTACAGAACATCACAGTGACGGGACTGTCTCAGCAGTCTTCAGTGTAAGAACTATGTCTTTGCAGTCTGCATCATTTTCTTTTAAATGACTGACTTGGTAATCTTAATTAACCCTTTTAGAACATTTCACAAATAAATGTGACATTACAGATTCTTCCCATCTAAATACAGGAAAGATTCTTACTATATTGTATTAGAATTACAAGTAACATGAGCTACAGTTCACAAAAAAAATCACGTGTTCATGAAAAACAAAAGACTTGTTGTGGTCATGTTTCAGTTTGAGCACATGTATGTTTTGCAGAGATAATCCAATGTGGTTCATGCAAGACATTTAATCTTATTGCCTATGGGGCAGTGATGCATGTGGACATTGTGACCACCTGACAGCTGATTTCATGAAACTTTTATTATTCAGTGCCTTTAAAATCTAATAGTAAACGCATCAAATTGACCTGTTTATTTCATTTGGAATATTTTCTGGATACATTTTTTTTAGATAATAGATGTCTCAAAAGTAAAAGCACAGATATTAGTTGTTCTAGTTGAATATCTTGTCATGGGTCCATCAATGTTCCTATTGTAACATATTTTCTGCATCAAAACTACAGCATGGTTTATCAGAATTTTCCCAGCTTTTAAAGTGATGTGTTAAAAATAGAACTATGGTTCACAAGATAGATACAAAGTATTCACCAGACAGTATAATCCCTAAAGCTGTTTATGGGAGGTTCAATGCTAACAAATACTAAAATGTCCCATTGCTACACACAACCTTCAGTACAGACTGCTCCGAAAGTAAGATTGACCTGGGGACACAGTTGCATGAATGAGTTAAGATACATGTGCATTCATGTGCAAGACACAGAGGCATTTTCTTGCAGGATTGGATTAACCACTCTCCCTCTGACACAGAAATTCTTGTACACATAAATACGCATTTGTGCTTGCGTAGACCATCTGCTGACCAGGTTATGTAACAGCTCCACGTGCCTTGGGCTCAGGCTGCTCTTCTCCGGGAAAAAAGCTCAACATGTCAGGATTGGACAGAATCATCACTGCTCCACTTTTGCCCCTGAGTTCTGTATTATTCAGCTCAACCTGGAATAACATTTGTTACTATCAAAATTTTTAAAAAGAATTTTCAAAGCTTTGGTTTGTTTTTATACTTACAATTAAAATGCTATTTAAAATAAGATTTGACAACCTGTTTGATATTATTTAGGAGTTCTTCAGACTTCTTGCTGTGTTTTGAGCTGTTTTATAGCAGTTTGTGTCTTTCCCAATGCTGTTCTCTTGACAAGGACTTTTACATTCAAAAAATGTAGTTTTGGTGTTAAATGAAATGTAAAGGTGGTGTTTCATGAAGAGTTTCAGTTAACGCACATTAGGACATTTATCTATGATGCAGATGTTAGGGACAATATATATATATTTTATACATACAGTATATAAGGATACATAGACAGTGTTAGACATAGAACACACATGTCCACCATAAATGTCTTATTGGTGTTTAAAGTCATACAGTACAGGTAGATATAATTATTTTAATGATAGAATAGGTTTTTTCTTCATTGGGGATGATGGAGGACAAAGCAGTTTTTGTGTCTTGTGGTTTTGGTGTGCAGTGATCTGTAGAGCCGCTCTGAGGGAAGAGTAGAGGTGAGATCCTGGGTGAGAAGATCTCTGCTGAGCAATGTGAAATTTAAACGATCATGCTCACTACATGAAAAAAAGACAGACAAAAGGAAGATTACATCTTTAAAGTCCAATCTCTAATAGTGTTAGTGTTTTGTTTTTTTTTTATCCCAAACATACCTTGTTTGGGTTTATACAATCATACATAAAGTCACAAAAACACCATTACAAGAACATGTATGTAAGAAAAAGACTGTTTTAAAAGGGAAAACAGTTTATTATATTTCACTACCATATAACTGACAAGCAGGTGTTTTTTTTTTTACTCTAATCATGGTGTTTCTGTAGATGGTTTACACCCTTTTCAAAGAGAGCATTTTTTTTTACTTTAGACCAGCATGTAAAGTTAAACTTACTACTGTGTAAAATGTAAAAACATTATACTCTTTTTTTTCTGTTTTGGATCTGTGCACAGGAGGAGCAGTTGTACACCTGGGCATGTGTAGGCCTCCCAGTGTCCTCCCACTTGTGGGAGCTCTATGGGGGGCGAGCGACAGGCAGAGGCTTGAGATCTCCTCTGCATCAATCATCACCCAAAACACCTGGGGGACTGAATTTTCAGGTTGGTCACAACCACTCTGTGTATCAGTTACATTTTTACATGACATTTTTTTAATGCAGAAATATAAATATATATATATATATGTATATGCACGAAATCTGAATGATATTTAATCCAAATCTCATGTCCCTGATCACAAGTAGTCAGTTTTTTTTTTCTTCTCATTTCTCTGATTTATTAGCTTCACCTTAATCCATAGTGTGTCATTTCTCTTTTGTCCACCAGAGGTCAGACTTGTTCTGATAGAGATGTTAAATGGTTCCAGCAGAGTTTCACTTTTTCTTGAATTGTTTTGTTTTCTTTCCTTTTTGTTTTTTTTTTTTTTGTTTTTTTTGTGAGGACAATATTCTGAATGCATATTCTTAAGATTTAAACATTGGGTTCATCATGGGGATTTAGAAAAGATGACACAAATCCTCCCCATGTGGGGCCCAGTGAGACTCCCTGTCTCTGGTGTCAAATCTCCTGGTATCCTCTCGTCCTCGCGCTAAACAGTCAGGAGCCAGAGAGCTGATGGAGTCTAGACATTATGGACTTTTCTTGACCTTTTCTCAACTAAATCTTGTTAAACTATATTTTACTATATATTAATCTAAAATTTGGTCCCTGAATAAATATGAGTCGTTCATAGATCATTTATCTGCTCTGTATTTTCCAAAGATGTTTAAATAATTCTTTTTTTTTTCATGTGTTTCTCTCCTTTTTTTTTATTTTGACAGCCAAAATCCAGCAAGTTGAAAGCAGGACAGTCATCGTCAGAGGATGAAAGCTGTCTAATCCCTCAGCTGGAGAGGACAATCGAAGACTTGCAGAATAAAATCACAGTGTTGCAGGACCACCAGGCCTCCATGACAAAAAGCAGTGAGGACAATAAAGGAGAAATGGTCAAAGCCTATCACAGGACTTCCCAAATTAGGGGAGAAATACCAGAGAAGATGTGCCAGGAAGCATCTGTACAGACTTCACCTGTAGAGGAACGAGTTAAAATGTTCAATGGAGGATCAGGCAGCATGTCTTCTTTCTCCTCTCCTGTCACCAAATCTACTGAGAGTTTTGTGTGCACTTGCAAACAGAAGCAGCAGGCCAGCATCCTCCCAGGTCCTCCCCCACCTCCTCCTCCCCCACTTCCCCCTTCTCCTGCCATGATCTCTGGGGGTATACCACCACCTCCTCCACCACCACCTCCTCCACCAGCACCTCCTCCACCAGCACCAGGTTTTGGGCCTCCTCCACCACCTCCTCCACCACCACCAGGTTTTGGGCCTCCTCCACCTCCTCCTCCCCCCGGTTTTGGACCTCCGCCCCCTCCTCCTCCTCCTCCAGCAGGACTGGGTCCTCCTCCTCCACCCCCAGCTCCAGGTTTTGGCCCTCCACCACCAGGTCCCTTTCCTTCAACGATGTTTCAGGAAACGGCCCCTGCCAAACCCGTGATCGAGCCCCCCAAGCCAATGAAGCCGCTGTACTGGACCCGCATACAGCTGCATTCTAAAAAGTAAGAAAATGCTGTAGAAGGATAAGATAGATATGGATCATTTGCACAAAGATATTTTCTGAACAGTAGAGATTTGAGGGGAAGCTTGTCCACTTTAGATAGAGATCGGCCACATGCTGTGATGGTAATGGAGATGCTAACTTTGTGGAAAATGAAAGTGATGCAGTCCAGGCTTTGTGGTCAGCAGAGAATTGACTTGATCCAGGTTTCTTTCCTTATTAGGACCTGGAAAATGTAGCTGCATGGAAGTCTAAAAATACATGTCTTCATTTTAGTTGCAAGTGAGGAGCTTAATGCTGAATTTGCTGACTGACGGGTTTGACAATTTTATAACTTCTGGGTTTCTACTTAGCAAAAGATGACAAATAAAGACTCGTGAAACAACTTTAGTGTACGTTTTCAACCACCGAATGGCAGATTAGATCTCTTTATAATTTGTCTTTCATCCTACTTCTAGAAACACTGGACCACTTGTGTGGGAAAAAATCGAGGAACCAGCTGTAGATTTTGTAGAATTTGTGGATCTATTTGCCAAAAGTGCTGTTAAGGAAAAGAAGAAGCCAATTTCAGATACAATCAGCAAGTCAAAGGCCAAACAGGTATGTTTCTTCTCTTTTTTTTTTTGGCTCCATCATTCCACATTTATGATTTTTACTTTTTAAACCATGTGTGTGTGACTAGATAAGATGTTATTTAGGGCTATCCCAAATTTCACGTTTACTCCAGTGCCTGATTCCATTCCATTTCTCCCAGAGTCACTTTGAGTGACAGGAGGAACTGCTGCAGCCAGACAGTTATTATGTGGTGTGAGCTCTGGCTCCCAACCGACTCCCTTGTGACCATCTAGCGGCACCGAGCCAAAGACTCGCGTGCGGTGAGGAAACCTCATGACCATGATGACTGTTAAGAGAGAATGAGGAGGGAAATAAGTGAGGGAGAGAGAAGCTTGGGAGTTGTATTTCATGGCGTGGTTCCTCCCATTGTGCTTTCTGAATGACTTAGTTTAATTGCTAGACTGGTTCTCTCCCCAGTGCACTTCGTCACTCCATCAATTTCCAAGTCAAACATGTGATCTACAGTTTTTGTCATGATCTTTTAAATTGATGTGCTGTTCATCAAATTCATCTGTTGAAATCGCAAATAATGTGGCTCAAGGGAAAAGTGTTTTACCAATCTAATTGAGACTCTGAGGAATCATCTGTTGGTATAAGGCATAAACTTTATTGGGAAATGTTTTGGTTTATGACAAATGTTGAACCATAGAAAACATAGAACTAATATATGAAATATATGGAGGGGGAAAAGGAAGTTGAACCTTTAAACAAATGGAATTTAGCCTTAAATATAATGATTAAAACTGGTTGTTATACATGCAGTGAAAAATGACCATAAGTTAAAAGTCATAAATGTGGTTCTGTTTCCTACTGAGACTCTCTCCATTATTCTACTGGAAATAATTTCCCTGTCTGTCGAGAACCAGGGTTATTTCTTTTAATACGAACTGGTTTAGCCAGTGGTTTATTAAAGTGCACATCTGGGAATCGAGCCATCAACTGATTTCTGCCTGAGTCAGAACATTACAGTTTGTCATGTAAGGGTGTCAGTGATACATTTATTGGAGTAGGTTTATTATTATATTTATTTTAGGGCTGCAACAAACAATTATTTGGATAATCGATTAATTGAATGGGGTCTCGACTCGATTAATTAGAGGGGAACATTTTAAAAAGTACTACAGAAACGTTTTTTCTCTCCTTCCTTCACTTTATTTAACAACAGAACATTATTAGAAAACGGTTCAATAGCACGCAAAACAACATGACGGTTTCTATATATATGCCGTGGTTTAATGTCATGGTTCAGTTTATTTTCAGTACAGTAAAAAAAATCTGTTGTGTAAACAGGTAAACCTTTGACTACATTTAAAAATAAACTTTAAAATCTCCAAAAACGTGTTCTCAAAAAATAAAAATGTTAAAAAAAAACATCATCCTGTGCAGTTTCAACAAATCAACATTTTATTTAATCTATTTATCCTAGTGGAAACAGATCCAGAGATGATCATAAGTTAGAGTTTTTCCTCTGATTAACAGCGTTCCCTGTAAGCAGATGCGGCTGGAACAGGAAAAGCGCTGGATGGGGGAATCAAATCGATGTAACAGCGGCACACTGGTGTATATATAGACTATAAATATTATGGTCTTATTTGTTCCCCATTTTAATACTTCATCATGAAGCCGAAGTGTTCCCAAACAGGAGACTTTAATTAAAAATTTGCAACTCTGCTATTAGCCATTTGCTCTCATTGACTGTTAAATAAACGTTGTGCAAAAAAAAAAAAAAAACTTTATGCGACTGACGACCTACACCAAGAATCAATGATGAAATTCGTTGCCAAGGCATTTCATCATATTTTACTGATTTTATCGATTCGTTGTTGCAGCCCTAATTTATTTACTGTGTTACACACACAGGGTAATTGATTACTGCATTTGATCCATCCTTGAGGAGCAGAGGACTGCCATCTGTATGGCACAGAGGCAGTTTTGGGGTTCAGTATCTTCCCTAAAGATACTTTGACATATGGCCTGCCGGGGCCCAGGATAGAACTACTCACCTCCTGATCCGAGGATGACCCTCGGCCCCATTAGGCTACGGCTGCCCCTTGATTACCTTACCAGGTGTAAAAGTTTGGGCATATGATTCCTCCTTTTACTCACTCTGTTTTTTTAACATTCAAGCATCTGTTATTGGAGATGAGAGAACTTTGTCTAGTCCAGCAGATTATATTTCTACACAGTAGGATGAGCAGCATCCTCTTCAGAGCGACTAGCTGCTGCATCACAATATGTGACTTACATCTGCTCAAGATTTCACATGATGAACTGCAGTGTGCAGTTTGTATTTCTCCTCATTAAAGAAGAAATATCCATCCAGACATTGAGCTTTCTTTAGATTAAAAGAGGATGAACAAAGAATCTCGTTGCACCTGTTGTTTATTTAATCTTGCAAAATCTAAGCTTGATTTTCCAACTGATTTCTTTTGCATTTTATGAATCAATGTAATTTTATCTCGAGCAATTTAAAACCTTCTAAATATTCCGGAGCATAAGAGATAAAGAGAAGTTGAAAATCCGTTGTCATTTGCATTTTTATCTGAAAGGAAAGATTATCTAGACGTGCTGAAAGGTTTGAATAAACTCTTAAATTCTTTAAAAGGTTTCTGCATTTTTTTTTTTCTCCCATCAAAAAGAAAAAAGGAAAAACAGAATATCTTCAATCCACACGTGTTTTTCACATTCTTAGTGATAGATCATACAGTAGTTGTTCAGTACTTTTCAAAGATGCTTTGGGAGTTGGAAAACATTTTTTTGTCATTCTTTTCAATACTCACACTTAAATTTGAGAATACATCTTGAAATCTTACTTTTTACTATTAGAAATATATGGAAACTGTCTAAATAAAGATTTTTAATGTTTTTAAATATGTAAATTATGGCCTTTAAATAGTAGGCTTTGGCAAACATGTTTAACTACACCTTAATGTGTGGGTCATATTGACTAAAAAAACTCAGTTACTGAATAAATAGAAAAGTATACATTATTCAAAATCCACAAGTATGTCCATTATATCTGAAAATGTGGTTTGAACTGTTTTTTATAGTGTCAGATCTTCTGGAACAACTCTGCTTAAATACACTGCTACTAATATCAAACTAAATCTCAGAAAAAAAAATCTAAATATTGTTTCTGCCTCATTTAACGAAAGAATTTGAATTTTACAAATGCTTTTTTGTACTTAGGTCAATTTATTTACATCATCATGGAGAGTGGAGGAATTAGAAATATCCTCCAGACTGGGTCCAGGAAGGTTCAGGGCATTGTTATCCTCTTCTTGGCCAAACCAGCTGTTGTATGGAATCCAAACATCACCTTTTATCTGACTTTTGAGCAGATAAACTGAACATGTGTTTCTTCTATTATTACTTTTTGCAAACCTCTGAACTACAAATGTTATTACTTTCAGCTTCTTTTAGGAGATAAAAGTCAAACAACAAGGGCGTGTTTTAATTCAGATCATCATGGGATTAGTGAAGCCTGTACATTGTTCAGAATATAATTACTGTGACTTCAATAATTTCTTTAGTCTAAGAACAATAAAATACACAGCTACCATTGGGATATTATTAAATAAATCTTCCATGATTGTTTTATTGAAAACAATTAAAAACAAAACATTTCCATCATACTGTGTTCCATTATTATCAATAGTGTTGATAGATTTCTAGAGAATTTGGATAATATTGTTTTTACACTTGAGCGGAATCAGCTGATTATACAAATCGTGCAACTCTTTTCAGCAGTCAACCCTCTCCCACAGATATCACAGCCTCACTAGTCAGCATCACATCTCAGTCAGCCTGCCTGTTGAAGCTGTGGTTGGCTCCAGGAAAACAGACATTTGAGGCCTGTTGATATAACTTCCTGTATGTTTAAGAGGTCTGTGGTCTGTCTGATCTGGTTTCAATGGAAGCGTTCTGTCTGGATCACAGCAGGCTTCGGGTTTCTTGCACACTTTTGCTTATTCAGATGAGTCGTAGTTCATAATTTTTCACTGCAGTTTAGGTATGAAAGCATAATAACGCTAATTAAAACAGGAAGCTCTTATTGAGTTAACTAATATGGTAATGTGTTCTATTGTTTTTAATCCACCGTTTCAGTTGTTTTGATTGTGTATCATCTTGATGTATTTGTTTCCTTTCAAAAATGTTTTTTCCCCCTGTGTTGTGCTGTTGCATAAATCACAGTTCCATTGAAAACTTTGTGTGTGTCTTTGTAAATTTAACTGGTTCCAGAAGATGCAAGATGAGGCTGTGCATAGAAAATAAGTCTCTTGTCTCAATGATCTGAAAGTTTTAAATCACCTGATAGAAATACGATGGCTGTGGTGAGTTGGAGAACAAAAGTAAATATTAATCACTCCAGACAGTATTATAATTTTAATATTTGTGGGTGAATCATAAGTTTTTATTTCACAAACAAAAAGAAACTGTTGACGTCTTGTGTTTCCATTCCAACAATATGAGTTTCTAAATCAGTTTGTGTGTTCTTGAGATGGTCTCCAGAGTTTTTTATGACCTTCTGTAACCCCACCCCTACACCCCCCACCCCTCATCTTTGTCATCACTTTTTAGGTTGTGAAACTTTTGAGCAACAAGCGTTCTCAGGCTGTTGGTATCCTGATGTCCAGCATTCACCTTGACATGAAAGACATCCAAAATGGTAAGACTCACACTGGGGTCATAATCATGGCTTCATCTGCTGGAGCTTCAACAATTTAAAAAAATATTAGACTTAGATTCATTAATGCGTGAGCTGTTTGTAGAAAAGTACTTCCAAATGTTTAAATTTAGACCCATAAAATTACAGCGACAGACCAGTCAGATAATTATTGTGTCAATTAAAACTAAATAAATAAAAAATATAGGTGAGGACTGAATGACATTATGTACATCTCAATACCTCCCCAACCCCGGGCTCCTTGATGTTTTACAACCCATGGTGGAGTCCTGACCTCAAACTGAACCCTATAACACCACACATATCACATCTGATGTACCTGTTTGTATTTGTTTACTAGCGCTAACTCTTTCACAGTATTTGTACTTTCTTCAAGTATTTGTCCTATCAAACTTTCTACATATCGTCTACTTCTAAGTACTACAGTACAGGTGGCAAGTGCATATTTTATGAGGATGATGACGAATGATTTTGTTTAATAAAGGCATTCTAACATAACATGATAGGTTTACTATGTACATAGTTGTTTTGGCTTGACTTTAGCATCTCAATTTGTTCTAACCTTTGTAGACTGTAACCTCCTGGTGTTTCAGGGAGGAACTAATTTAATGTTAACAGTCAGTTTTCAAGGAAAAAAGCAATAATTGTGTGAACATAGATATTAAATTTAACCAGATGTTAAATAAAACAAATATCGTAGAGATTTTGTGCCACCAAAACTTTTTTTATTCAGTAGTTTTATCACAGATCATAGTAAAACTCATCAAGGTTGTTCATTGGTTATTACTCTAGGATATACAGAAACATGTTTTTCTTTTTCCTCTGTCTGGTTTTCCATGCTCTCATTTCTTAAATTTAATCTCATCCCATTTAACACCCACAGCATGTTTTTCTGCAGCTTTCTATCTCCCTCTGAGTTGTCATCATCTTGTCTGGGTGGCTTTGTTAAGGTGAAGTCATTCCCAAGATGTTGATGGGAATAGACAGTCTTCCTGTTTTAGTTACTCTCTGATTGCATTCCAGTCTTCGCTCATCTGTGTGTCCAAACACTCGTCCTCGTTTCCCATTCTTTTCAATCCTCCTACAGTGGAGCGTTTGTTCCATCTTTAAACTTGCGGTATATTTAAGCAATCTGTGGGACTAAACGTCGGGTCTCCAGCTTCGATGTCTTTGATGTGTATCTCTCTGGTCTGAACGGGAGGCCAAATGAAGGTCGTGCTCATCAGCCCTGTCATTCATCTCATGTGTTAGGACAGTTTTAAAATCATGCAATTAGCGCTAATTGAAAACCTGTTTGTCTCAAGAAGGATGTGAAGAATATAAATGTCATCTCCTAAAATTGTTTGATGCCTGTTGCCATACACAAAAAGAATAGTCTTTATTTTAAATAAAGGCTAAAGAACTGCATATTAGAGATTCTATTGTCTAGCTGCGATGTAATTATACTCTTTTGTGTCATTAGAGGTTTTAGATGATTTAGGGTCCTGAAGAACGATTTGTTTACTAAAGCAAAAGATTCATTCATGAAAGCTCTGTGATTGTCTCAATCAGAGTTGTGAATCACTTTTATTCTTTTTTGATTCCCTGAACTCAACAATTACGAGCAAAGCTGTCATTTGGAAAAATTCTGACTTGGAGAAAAACAACTTATGAATCATTGATTTTGTTGTTGTTTTGTTGGTTTATAACAGCCACTAAGTGAAGTCAACACATTTTTCCTTTAGTTTTCTCACAGCTGTTGTTGTTTGTTCTCAGACTTGGCCGACACGCTGCATGTTTCATAGGACGCTTCCGTGCAGCGTCTGCTTCCTGTGAGCTCTTCGGAGCACCAGTCACGGTTTCAGATGGTGGTTGCAGGCGCCATGCTGGGGCTGAATGTTGTAGTAGGATAGGCGTGGGCAGATGGGTCTGGTTTGGGGTCGTAAGAGGTCCACATCACAGTGATGATACAAGTTTCTCCTGTGTCTTAAAAAAAAAAAGAAAAAGGAAGGAAAACTTCACATCAAACTACTCAAACTCTGGTGCAGATGGTAATGAAATCCAAATGGCTGAAGCAAAACGACTGGGAGAAAGGAAGGACTTTTTATCCTGTAGTGGCTGTAGAGGAGAGTGTAAGAAGTCTAAAAATGCCTGTATAAAATCTAAAAAATCAATTGGAAGTGATTAAAAAGGCAAATTGATTACACAAGTGAAATAATTAAAACATCTAAACTGACTTTTTTAGCTGTTTAACTCATTTACACTCAAGACTTAAGGGGTTAGTTCAGATATTTAGGTTGTGTGAAGTAATGGCTACCTTGACCGTGGTAGAGAAATGCTCTCTCACTGCCATCCATAGCTGTTAATACACACAACTTCATCTTACACAATTTAAAGTCTTAACACAGACGTCACTCGGCTGATAAAACAGTAAAAACTTAAAGTGCTCTGGTGAAAGTGTGTACTTCCACCAGAGTCTACTTTTCTGCGATTTATTGTTGGGTCACACTTATGTAAACATTTTATATTGTGGTTTAAAAGGTTAAAAATCAGCTTGCATCTGAAAAGCTGTCAGCGTTCTGCAGCTCTGAGGCTTTCTTCACTTCTTTACAAAAAACTGCTGCATTTAAGGAAAATATTACTGATAATAACTTCACAGAAACTGACTTCTAAATATCTGAACTATGCTTTGAGCAAAATCCTGTCCTCTGAGCCGTTTGTCTTCCTCTGCAGCAAACCAACAAGTCAAAACAATGTGAATAATTTCAACACCTACAGCATGATGAAATGCACATCGAGGTGTTGACTGCTTCTCTTGGTGATTGTGTGTACAGCAACACCTCAGTCCTAACACCACAGACCCCAGGGCTCTGTTTGACTTTAAACATTTACTTTCAAAGGATTAATGCTCGAGGGCGCCAGGTCCTTGCGCCGAGACAAAAAGGCGACACAAGGAATTCAAAAGAAGTAGTTCAAACACAGAACCTTGTACCTTTTTTGACAGATTTCTGTCATATTTCCTTTTTTTTTTTTAGCATGTAGTTCCGTACATGCCATCCTGATGAGGGCTGATGGTAACCCCCAGCACAAAACAAAGAACATTGGAGGTTTTTGATTTCAACCCCATACGCAGGAACATTTTGTGATATTTGTGCGTCAGCCAAAAGCGTTGTAATCTATTGCTTGTAAAAGAGGTCTGTTATTGCTGTTTTGATTTCTCTCTTGTTAATGGTGTTAGTTGAAGCGAAGGAAGTGTCAAGACACGTTGTGCTGTTTGTGTTAACATTAACCATATCACCTCGTCTTCTGCTTACAGCTGTCCTAAATATGGACAACAGTGTCGTTGATCTGGAGACTCTGCAAGCTCTTTATGAAAATGTGAGTATTTAATAAATTGTGTCTTTCTGGTTTAAAGTTATAACATGTCTTTATAACACTGATATTTATAAATGAAAAATATAATTTCACAAACAAATATATTTCAGCATTTTACTGCAAATGCAGAAATATCTGAATGCACAATGTTGGGCAAGAAAACCAGCATAATTATACAAAATACCACAGACAGATGAGACTAATTATGACTGCAGTATTTGTTCTGATAAACATGACGCTTTCCTCTTGCGTTGAACAGTTTTCCTGTGGTAAATAATGATGTCAGACATTTCAAACCATAAATGATGTCACGATTTTATTAGATGATAAAAGCTGAGAAGTGATGTCAACAAAGAAGTCTCCCAATCGAGATTATCACCCTTTCAGTGAGAAAAATGCGCTTTTCGTTCACACTGACTCTGGCATAAGACGACGTATTCTTTCTCTGTTAGAAATGCCACATCACTGTGAACATATTTCCCATCGAGGAGTTCTTACTCCATGTTCCACTTGAAAGGGACGAACAAAGGAAGTGTGTATTAGATACCAAAACAAACCAGCACGCCACAAACCAAACTGGTATGTGAGCTGTTTGGCTACAGTGTCAGTCATGTGTGGGTCTGTCCTGGAAGGGAATCAGTGCTTTTACATAGTAAACATGTTTTTTTTTTGTGCAATAAAGGTTTTGTATTTCTTTGTGAAAGAGAGTTGAGACTCCAGAATTTGTCACACAACTTCCCTTGAACACATTGAGCTTTGCCAAACAGATTGACCACACTGTATTATATTATATTAGCAAAGAATTACTGAGCTGTCATCAGTACTTTTCAATATGTCTCCATTTTGGCTTTGAAGGGCTTTCTATGTACAGTAAATACATATTCATCAATTTCTCCTGCCCAGAGGAAATATTTCAGGACCCCTTTAAAGTCAGGTCAGTAAATTTATGGAACATGAAAATGAGAGTGTTTTCCACATTTCAACAGTGATCCATTTTTAAGATGCTGTAAAATTCCTCTGACTGGCTTTTTGGCGCTACTACAAAGACGAGGCCCGGACCTTTGGCTGCCAGAGGCAAATTAATAATGTTGATCATGGGAATGAGACTGTGGCTTGAGATGAGCCGCAGTTATGAACCAATGTGTCATAACTTGGGATCAAAAGTCTTCTAACCTCTCTATTCACCCTGAGACTATGAGCCCCCCAATTCTCTCTCTTTTTTTCCCCCCTCGTATGGCCTGAAGCTCTGTTATTGAGTCACGGAGCCAAATTGTTTCTCTTTTGTATTGCGAGACTCCATCCTGTCTGTGGGTCTCCAGCCCCCTAAACCACAGTTGGCAGCACAGTCAGCCTGTCTCGAGGAATGTGAGGGGCTCCTAATGGTTACACCCTCACTCACTGTTAGAATCTAGATCACAAACTATTCTCCCTAACTTGTTTTTTTTTTCTCTCAGCTCACACAAACATGTTCACAAACAAACAAGGTAAACCACACCAATGTGCACATACCATGTGGACACAGAGGCTCGGACAGACTGATAATTAAAGCTACTTGTGTTTAAACAGAGCCCACTATTGGAAAAACAGGTCAAAATGATAGTGGAACATCAGTTTTCCCCTCCGTGATATCAAACCATAATCTAGGACTGGTGGTGAATTAGTTTTTAACTTGCAGAGGCTAAATGTCATTGAAAACAGTCCACATATTTCTATAAACTATAAGTATCTGTCAAATGACTGTTTGCAACACATCCTAAACATCTGAGATTTCCAAAATATCTTAATGTCGGCGAAGGTTTTTATTTTCCTTGCGTGAGTTGTAGGACCTGGCTCTCTTGTAGCTGGAATTTTGAACATATTTGAAAAATTTCCAAGACCGATTTTTCTTCAAAATAGTTACAGAGTTATTGAGGCTTTCCGGAACACGTCTGGAACTTTTTTCGATTTTTATATCCTTCAGTCAGAAATGAGAAACGACTCTGAAAGGGGTTGGCGACCTTTAAAACCGAGATGTGACTGACTGAAGACAAGACAAAAAAAAAAAAAACATCTGATTTTCTGAACATGACTAATGCAAATGAAAGGAAGATAAATTTCAAATAAATTAAGACATTTTATGATAAACTTGTGACAGGAACATGTTTTCAATATACACACACATTTCCTACAAATGTTGCAATTTATGTTGCAAGTTTCAATTTAAATGAAATACATGATGCAATTTGCCATTTAGAGATTTTTTGGCAACTGACTGTACAATAAGTCTCATAAATCTTAAAAAATCTGACTGACATAAATAGTGATCATGTTCTATCTGGCTCTGCTCAGTCCTGCACTAGAAACCTGGCTAATGAATACCAGTTGGCTACTGCTTGGATTCTGGCTTCACAAATATCATCCCACTCTCCCTTTTGCATTTGATATTCCACATGGGACTGTATTTCTCATGCTAACAACCGCTGGAACATGCCCTAGCAATTCAAAGATCACACGCTAATGCCTACTTGTCCCCAATTACACCAAACACTGCTGGGCTCCACTGCTGCCCTTTGAAAAGGATCTGCTTTGTGTTAAATATATTTACACTTGAAAACCTCTCAAGAGAAGGCGAAGGAAAGCTTGCCCTCGCCGACACAAGGCAGCGGTGTGTAGAATACTAATGGGGCTTTCAGTGCGTTTGATGCTGCTGTTTGATGTTGTTCAAGGATCCATGCCGGGGCCAAACTCCGGAGAGAAAGCTGGAAAGAAGAAATAGGGCGGCGGTGGGGGAGGGGATGCTGAAACTCAGACTTTTGGGGTCAATAAGCTCTGGGAGACTGAGAGTTTACATTATCTTGATGGGGATGGTTTTATTGTTTTTACCCATCTCTTTATGAAACATTAACCTCCATTGTCTTTGCCTCTCGGGTAACAAAAGGGCATTTTTGACTGGCTTTAAAAAAAACCACCTTGTATAGAACTGTGGTTAAAGGCCTGGCAGCGAGATAATGGTCAGGAATGTAGTCTGGATGAGAAAGGTTTGCTTTTGTGAAACGTATATTTGTAGTGCAGGTCTGCATATATAGGCTAAGTATAAAAAAATAGAAAGTTCTTGTGTTGAATTAAAGTTTGTCAACATCAAAATGGATACATTGTAAACTGAGGCAGAATGCTTGTTTAAATTAAAACGGATTCAAAACGGGCACTACAAGCAAGAAAAGGTTAAAGAGTTCAGAAAAGCCAAAAGCAAAATATGGGACTGTTAAAACATTTACCAGAGGATGTACATGTTCAAAGTTAAGTAAAAAATCACATTATCTTTGTGATATTGTTCAAATACAAACTCCTCAAAGTCGTGAGTTTTTCAAATAAGTCAGATAAATTCCGTCCATGGCCTCTGCAGTGCCAACAGAAAGCAGGTTTTCCACATGTTTACTTGCCCTTGATCATTTTCCATCAAGATGGCAATGAAACAGAATTATGGAGCTTTTCAGAATAAAAAGACCGGTTTAAATATCTTGCAAATCTGTTTTGATTTTTGTTTCTTTGTTTGCACTGATCTCCTTTTCTATAGTTCTTTCAGTCCTACTGATTGACTCATTTAAGATCAACAAGGCTGAATGAGAAGAGTCGATTCATGTCTGTTTGACTAGAGGAAAAATGTTTTACTTGGTTCTACTCTGTCTTTCAGAGTCCATTCTTTTCTCTATCCTCAGTTACTTAAAGAGCTCTACAGAATGTTGCTTCTGTCAGTGTTTATTGGTAAAGTAATAACTAATTGATACTCAGAGCAAATTGGTATCCTTAGAAAAAGGGTTTATTTAGTGCTTTTATTATGTTTTATTGTCATGGTATACATTGTTTTAAAATTTAATGAAACATAGACACCTAAAATGTAATAAAATGTCCCAAAACACATATTCTCTAAATTAATCATTTTTTAATTTCAGCTTAAGTACAATAATTACTTCATTTGAGCTCCTTTTAATATCATTTCCATTTTTACTCAACAGAGAGCTCAAGCTGATGAGATAGATGGCATCAAAAAGCACATACAATCAACCCGAGACAAGAATGACGCCAAACCTCTGGACAAGCCAGAACAGTAAGAATCAGCCCTGCATCCTTTTCTTTATGATTCCATCATAAACATCATGTCATTTACCTGTTTTTTTTTTGTTTTTTTTTTCCTTTCAGGTTTCTGTACCAGTTGTCACAAATCTCTAATTTCTCTGAACGGGTGTTCTGTATCCTTTTTCAATCAACTTTCCATGAGTGTATAGCTTTAATCCTGCGGAAAATGGAAATCCTGCAGAGAGTGTGCAAGGTAAACGGTTGGCCTTTTTTTTTTTTCCATCACCTAGTTCGTCTCTTTTAAATCAACCTTATTTGTGTCCAATACAGACTCTCCAAAGTAGTAAGGGTGTATTGCAAGTTCTTGGCTTGGTGCTGGCTTTTGGCAACTTCATGAATGGAGGCAATCGGTCTCGGGGGCAGGCTGACGGCTTCAGCTTGGACATTCTGCCAAAATTAAAGGATGTTAAAAGCAGTGTGAGTATCCAAATGTTTACATAAACCTATTTCACTATAGTAAATGTATAAAACAAACTTTAAAGCAGCGGAAACATTTCCCTCTTTATTATCAAGTATAGAATTCAGCATCTAAAAAGGGAATTTTACTGCCACGTAAACCATGTTTACAGTTTTGATTCAGTTTCGCACCAGAATTTTGTGTGTCCTTGAAAAAGCCATGTAAGGAATTGAGTAGTGAGTGTGTTTGTTGTGGTGATAGCGCTAAGTAATCCAAAAGAAGATCATGAAACTTTCCACCAAGTCTGAGTTATGATGACTCGCTGCTTTGCTCGTATACTGTCCTGATTTATTCCTATTTTCTAACATCATTCTCTCTATTTGTTCTTCTCAGACCACAAATTAAATTGTTCTGCTCCAAAATGAATTCATTTGTAAATAAAAGGTTTTAGTTAATTTATTTTGATAGTTTTTTTTTTTTTTTATCTTTTTTTTTCCCCCCTCTAGGATAACTCCATGAGTCTTTTGTCCTACGTTGTTGCTTACTATCTGAGGCACTTTGATGAGGTATGTTTTGGTTCCTGTTTATTTGAATCACTCTTCTGTTTTAGTCTGATTTGCTTAGAAATCCTTCCAGAGCTCTCTTTTCATTTCCTCTCTTGCCAGAGGACACCATGGCTTATCCTTTATCAAATTATTTATTTTCCCTTTTCTCATTTACAACACAGACAAATCTCTCTTTCTGTTACTCACTTCTTTTTGTTTTGTTTTTTTGTTTTTTTTTTTGTTTTTGGCTTTCCTTCATCTTGTGCTCATTGGTCTGTCTTCATTCAAACCTACAGTTGGCTCTCTGGCACAGCATCCAAAGGAGTGTTTGTGTAAATAATTAGTTTCTCCAGATGAGATGAACTCAGTAACGCAGCTTGCCAAAAACAACCTGCATGACAAGGCTGCAGCTTTCATAATGGCTTTGTAGTGACTCTGATGGAGAGCACTGAAACAAAAAGAGCATAAAGGTCATTCTTGTATGACTTTCAGATATTTTCCTGAGACTTTTGAACTGCTATTTAGTCTCTAAAGGTATTTATTTAAATATTGTCCTGTGTGTTCAGTACCGAGAGGCCCTCTTCTGTTTTTTGAGCAAGATTGACTTTGACGTGGTGATGTGTGTTTTGCATCATCATGTGTGTTGTCATTTATCAGGACGCTGGCAGGGAGACGTGTGTCTACCCTCTGCCTGAGCCCCAGGACCTTTTTCAAGCCTCCCAAATGAAGTTTGAAGATTTTCAAAGAGATCTCCGCAAGCTGAGGAAAGATCTCAATGGTACAGCCATCACCTTACATTCCACTTTAAACAACCTTTGAAACTCATCAAATTGTAAATTCATTGAAAGTTTGGTTATTAATTAAAGCCTATATGTATTACATATCTTGCACATTGTGTAATTATTTTTCAAATGTAACCAGTTATGGTTATTTTGGGACTGTGGAAACAAATCAACAGAGAGATTAACATCTGTTTGTCGTACAGACCAGTTAACCAGAAACAGATGTGGCTTGTCAGATACAGACTCCTGTTAGACCTGGTGTGCCTTTACTGTCTTCATGGGGTAGAGATCAAAATCCATCCAGGTTGTGGTCAGAGGGCTTTCACCATACCTCTGTACACTATTATGTCAGATGACCTCGAAGATGTTGATCATCTATCAATTAAAAATTCAATGTTTTAATTAATTCCTGACACAGTCCACAGGATAAATCTTTGAGTAACATACTACACAATGTATAGATTGAATTTCTAATAAACAGAGTAATGGTAGAGACGTTTAATTGGATGAAATCTGATAAGAGACATTTGAATGATTAGAAATAATCACAATGCAAAATATTTTCTAGAACATATTGTATAAAAGATTATTACAAAAGTCACAATTTGATGGATAAAACTAGTAAAAGAAAACAATGTGATTGAGTGATCTTGCTGGTGTATAAGTAGTTATCATATATTTTAAGACTGTTTCTTTGTAAACAAGAATTTTAAACTTAATCCTACTTTCAATAAGCAGCAGTGCAAAAATCGAACAATCTCAGTTTGAGATTCTCAGACAAGACGTGCAAATTAGCTTATGCTGAATGAGGTTTTGAAAAAGTCTTTATTAAAATAAAAAAAAACACAATCATGAGCTTCAACTCCATGTAAGTGATATAACAACAGCTGATACAAGACCCTACAGTCTGCTTTCCATCCTCCTATGTATCTGTTCTGCTAAATCAATCAGTTACCTGAACTGTATTACCAAATATTATTGTTCCTCCTTCTTAATGACTCTTTAGTCTATTGAGTATTGACAATTCATAAAGATGTTGTTGCTCATTGGGGAAAAAACCTAGTAGTCATGGCACATAAAAGCCATGCCAAAATATATCATCACATGCTCTACCTGCAGACGGCTTGTTAAATTGCTGATTCAGCTGAATGTTACATGACACAGGCTTTGACAGTTCCAGGGGTGGATTGTTACCAGTTACAATTGCAGAACCTGAAGACATCAGCACAATCAAGAGGAAGCTCATGATGTCCTTTTTTAGCAGCAGAGCCATATGTTCTATGAATTACCTCCTGCTCAGTCCCAACCTTCCTGTTCCCATAGGCCTCTCTCTACCTCCGAGGCATTGAGCTGAGTTTGTATATCTGTTATATTTGCAGATAGAGCATGACACTATGTTCCTCCTGGGTTCAGAGCACACGCTCTTTAATTCCTCGAGGTAAAATATCAAGTTTTAGCAGACACTTCTGCAGAAATTCAGTAGAGTTAACACAAACTCAGCTGTGACAACAGAGTTGTACATTAACACAATTGTTGGATGATGTGTTATTTTTCTGGAATAATTACACCCGCCCTTCATAATAGTCTTGTTTTGTTGTTTTAGCATGTTCAGCTGAAATGGAAAAAGTTTACAAGTTGTCCCCTGAAGAAAATCTGCAACCCTTCCAAAGCAAGATGGATGATTTTCTGAGTCAAGGTAAGCCTGTTTTTAATATCACTTGAGTTATAATGATATTGTCTGTATGTGATGTGTGTTCTTTGAATGTCAACAAATCAATCCTGGGTTTAGTCATAGCTTTTTTTCTGCCATTACCTTATCCTCCAGCCCCCCCCGTTTAATCCCACAGCTGCTAATCATCTATAATCTCACTTCTGGTTCTCATGTCACCCATCAACCTCCACAGTATATCAGGCTGTCTGGTTCTCAGTTCATTACCATGTTATGCACCTTGTCTGAGTTTACTCCATTAAAAATGTTGTTTTAAATTTTTACCTGCCTACACGTAGAGTCTGATTCCACTGTCTTTTGTTCATAACAAAATCTGAGAAATTCTGGTTTCAACTTGTCAAGATAGATTTTAAAATCAACACCATACAGTTGATTTCCATGAGTGATGAACAAAAACTGTTTCTAAAACTCTCAAAGTATTCAAAAAAGTCTTTAAAAGACCAATTCATTTTTTTTATTATTATGCGATGAGATGGAGTTAAGGCATTTTTCAAATTAAAAAAAGCTTAAAAACACAATCCTCATGGTCAATCATTAGATCAGAAATGTATTTTTTGGAGGATGTGAAGAAAACATTAGAGATTTTGCAGATAATGTTTTGGAAAACACTGAACCTGCAAATTAAGCTGCAGTTTGCATCATACATTAAAAACAAGATCTTAAAGAGATGGAGATTGTTACAGAAGATGTTTCTGACATTCTTGTGAAGATATTAAAAAAAAGCTTATTAAAAATTATCAGAACGCTGTTTCCTGGGCTTTAAATATGAAGAAACATGTAGATAAAAACATGTCTTGCTGCTTTTGTATTTATCCAGATACAAAAAATGTGTTTTTTGTTCCAACAAAAAGTTGGAACTATTTTGTCTGTTTTCAACATAAAGGTTCACTTAGTTTTTCTTTCTTTTTTCTTTTAAGGAATTTATGAAGTTTGTGTTTATTCCATATATGAACATCTGTTTAGTCCAGTTCTAGTTTATTTATCTGCTCTTCACCCTTGTTGGGTGTTAATATTTGACATTTTCAGATTTTTGCTTTAAAAATTTAGCCAAATTATGGAACTCAAAGTTTTATATCCAAGTTCAAAATCGATTGTCACATTAGTTCTGTTGCTATTTGCTTTATTGGCCCTGAATCTAAGAAATCGCGCAACAGGAGCAACGATTTGTTTGACTTGAAGGTATTTTTAATGGTGAAATAAACTAAACATCATTCCAAGTAGATAGTCGGTAGATTTTAAAAGCTTCATAAAAAACAAAATGTAATCCCAGCTCAACAATAGTTTAAATACCAAATTTTAACTGCAGTAGTTGCTGAGATATTTCTGCTCTTTGTACAAGTACCATTCAAAAACCCCCAAATACACTGTGGTTGTGTTTATATGTCATGTTTAACAGATGTCAAGCAGTTAGGCTTTAATCTTGAAAACCTGACATTTCCAAAAATATTGGGATGCTGTGATCCACATTAAATGTGTGAGACTGAACATTTTATGCTTGATTTACCATTACACGCCAGCTGATATTTTCCTACTAAGCCCTGGCTTTGACCCTGAATACATTATATGTATTGTGGCTAATCTCCCTTAAGATTCAAACTCAGAAGCCTCTCTTCACCTCTTTTTGTATTCAAATGAGAGTGTAATACATAGCATGTGTTACTCAGCTTTAATATTTACTGTCTTTCTATAAAGGAAGTCTGCAAATGAAAGCAGCCCTCTCTTTTCTTCTTCTTGTGTGTGTTTAAGAGAAATATGGGAGCTCTCTTCTTTTTGATGCAAATGATGAGGTTTTTCCCCAGAGTACAGAATGTAAGCATTGTAGCATGGATATGCATTTCAGAGGGCTCCAGACAGGATTCATTGGGTTCCCCCGTTGAAGCATCAAGGAAGCAAAAGAAAAAAAAGCATCAACCAAACGTCTTATTTTTGTTATTTCTGTAATTTCTAAAGAGCCTGAGGTTAAACTGTTCCTGGCTCCAGAGTTTAAACCGCTTTTGTTTATTTTCTGACCATGAAACTAACCACAGAATAACAGTGGGAGCGGACTTGTTGGAGCTTGGCTGTTTGGTCTAGCTCGATTTTCTCCGCTCGCTTCACAAATTCTCATGCATGCTGGTTTTTGATGGAATCAATATGACCAGCAGGAGAGCAGCGACCATGTGATAATCTGTTTCTGATGGACATGAAGATGAATAGCAAGACTGACATGCTGCTCTTGATGTGTTTCCCCGAGCTACAACCCAAGCTAATTTGGTTGAATACACACAAACTTCAAATAGTAATTATTCCTTCTGAATTACAGTTAAATATCATTATATAGTATCACTGGTTGTTTTGACGTGAAGCATTTTGCAAAAAGGTGATGGGATGGGGGGGGGGGGGTCCTGGAACACTTATTGCTTTTTATTAAGGTTGTATACAATTTTAAGTCATCTAATGTTTCAGTCTCGTCTAATCCTTGTGTCATTACAATAAGATTAGTAGACAAAGAATAAATAATTTGAGGTTATTGATCTGCTCATTAAAATAAACCCTGTGTTTTATTACGAGGGTCCACATTTGTTCCAGAAAATATTGGGTCACTCACATCTTTTTTAATGTCTTGCAATAGTTTTGAGTTGATTTTGATCATATGAAAATTCTTTAATTCGTGAGGATTCTGGGTTAGGGTTATACAACAGCACACAGAGAATGCATGTTGACAAATAAAAGCTGGATTGGTTCCATGATGTAATTTAAAATTCTCTCTCTTTCTCTCTCTCTCTCTCCCTCTCTCCCTTCACCAGCCAAAACTGAACTTGAAACACAAGAGAAGCGGCTCGCAGACACTCAAAAGATGTGAGCGCTTTTATTTGTTTTGTTTCTTTTAGTTTCAACATTTTCCAATAACCACGTCTTTTTCAATAAACTGGTTTACATTTGTCTTTTCTCAAGTGTCAAAGCTTTGATTTTTAGCTGTGAATCTGAAGCTTACGCAGTGTCATGCAGTTCGAAGCGATCCAACCTTACTGCCACGAAGAAATATAATCTTGCTGTTTTGTCAATATTTATGCCTCCTGGTTCCTTCAGTTACATAAAAGGTGCGGGCCAACGTGCCAGGCCTTCAGCAGACTTGAGCCCCTCGATGCTGCGTCTGTGTTGTTTATCTAAGCGGAGCAGGAGTAGACAGCCGTGGCTCCAGGCTTCTGTTTCTGCAGGATAGGAATGCGTTCCTATAGCACACTCCAAACAAAGCCAGACCAACCTGTCCGTTATATTGATCCACTGCAAACGGCTGCCACATTTAACACTTTTACATGTGTCATCCACTTCTATACGTGTTTTCTTTTACATTTCTTTGTCTTTTGTCATGCTTCCCTCCCGGTCTTTCATCAGTGTTCCAGTTAGTGTAAGAACATGTTAGTGTGCAAGGCTGGGAATTGATGAAGCAACACCGTATGAGCTGCAGTTGAGTAATTGAGGTGTTAAAAAATAATTGTGAATGTGCTGCATTTGGACCACGAAGTATCTGTGTTCACTCTTCCCTGAAACCCGCTGTTTTTATTTTATTCTCCTATCGGTGAAATCACATTGTTCTTTAGCTTTGAGATTTCACATATTTGCGCAGCATTCTGCCAGATTTCACAAGATTCAGTGTAAGTTTCTGTAACCCAGTGTTGTAATAGTTTGGCCTTGAAATGATGTTTTTGTTCTCTGTCATCAGCTTTTTGGAGCTCAGTGTGTCCTTCTCAGTAAAACCCAAGGCGGGAGAGAATGAAGTTTCTCTCAACACATTCTTCTCCATTTGGCATGAGTTTTCCACAGATTTTAAGGAGCAATGGAAGAAGCAGAATAAGTTGATGTTGCAGGAACGGTAAGAATGTTTCAGAATCTGACAATTTAACTGATAGACACAAAACCCCATCTCTTCTATTTGACCTAGAACGTCATTACAAATGCAACAGTGTTGGCATGTTTGAGATTCTCCCCCAACTTTCCCAGGGAATAATAACTTGCAATGCATCTCATGTTCACTGAAGATCTTATCACGTTTATTCAAAAGCACAAGGAGAAAATCATCCGAAACATCCAGTACACATGCTGCCTTCCAGTGGTTTTGATGACTATGAAGATACTGTCTCGTGTGTCAACAAATAGCAAATTGGTCTGTTATTTTCAATGAAGATTGAATTGTGATAACAAACTTGTAAAAGGAGTCGGATGTCGCAAAGTTTGCTTATTCAGTACGAAAGAATAAAAACAAATTTAAAAGCATTGACTTTATGCCCTTTTGTGCAGGCGATCATCCCCTATCTGTTATCTTCACGCAGATTGCACAAACACCTGAAATTAAAATAAAAAAAAAAGAAATGTGATGTTAAAGTTAGGCTCATTATGATGATTATTTGACCCTTTTAAAGCACCAAAGTATCTTAATTTTTCTTTTACACAACTGCAAACTATGTGATTCATTTCATAAAAGAGCACCAGTTTGAGAACATATGAAGCTGAATTATCTAAAAATATCAGCAGAGTAAAATATCTGTTTTAATTGTCCATCCTGGAGTATATGTGCGTCCCTTCATGGCGTTCACTGTCTGTGTTTTTCAGGGTCAAAATGGCTGAAGAGTGCTTCAAACAGGCCAGACAGAAGTCTACTTACAATGTGACAACCAAGAATGCCACAGGAATAGTATGTTTTCTAATCTGTATATTTTTAATAACATTTTCTGTAATTATCTTCCTTTCATGACAGTCTCAACAGCATAAGATGAATGTGAATGATAAATAATTCCAACTTTTTTTCTTTTAATTCTTCAGAAAGCAAAACTGGGTAAGAAGATCTGAAGCAGAAGATGAATAACCATCATCTGTCGCACAAACTCATTCTGACATGGATCACCAGTAATTTCAAACTTGAGACTTTACCGTTGTTCGTCCCGTGCGGAGATTCAAAAAGAGCTGAATGAGCCGTTTTATTCTTTCATTTTTAAATGAAACACCGCAACCAAACACAGTTGTTTAGATTAGATTAGATTTTTTAAATTCAGAACATGTTCACAGAACATGGATTTTTTTAGCACTACATTTAAGCTTTATCAGTATAATATAAGCTATTTGTATCTTCTGTGTTTTTTTTAACAGTTTACAATATATAAATTTTTGGGGCAATATAAATACTTCCTATTTACATCTTCGTTTGATGGTTAGAAGCACAAAATTTTACAGCAGGTATGGTGCCTTAATAAAAATAATGCAGATGGTAAATGAACAGGGCTTATTTTTTGTAAACAACTTGTCTGTGATTAAATGATGCATGTTAAAAAGAAAGGTGAAATGTGTCAAAACCTGGTGATTGTTACATTTCAATCTGCACCTCTTTAATTTAATCTTATCCACAATTTTGTATTTGCTTGGTGTGATTTGATAAGTTCCCTCTGTTGTCCTGTTCTGCAGTATTTTTGATATGCTTTATACCCTGTGCAGACAAGATGTCTGTCCTGCTGTGTGAAAGTGTTCATTTCTGTATTTGATGTGCAATACCAATATTATTCTGATTAAATACCCTCATTCATAAAAAGAATATTTTATTTATTCAATAAAACCAGTTGACTAAAATGTAACAAACAGGCCTTCTTAATGGTCATTCATCTACTTGTGATACAGAACTACATAAATTCTAAACACAACTTTTTTTTTCATATGAAATATATTTAATATACTTTAAACATAATTACACACATACATAAAATATGTCCTCTATATATTGCATTGCACCACTATAACACATGTTGCAGAATGGGTTTTGCTATCTAGCTAATGAAGGGCAAAAGTACAGCTTTCAGCCAAATCTGTGTCCAAGCAAATGGATACTGTTGGTCACTGCTGTTTTGTTTCTTGACATGGTCAGTATATTAGAAAAGAGTAGCGGCAGTAGGCTTATTGTCAAAAATGGCACAAAATGAGTGTCTTTTGCAGGAAAATGCATCATTAAATAATGATTTTTTTTGTGTGGCTGCACAACAAAATGAAGTCTTGAATGAAACAGTCTGAGTGTTCTGTGTCCATATTTTGTTGCCTGTAACGAGTCACTTTCTTTGGTTAAATATGAGTGACATTTAGAGTGAAGTTGTTCAGTATGAAACCCTGTCAGGGTTTCGGGGTGTCACTTTCACAGTCATATGACAGCTTGGCTTCATATCAAATTAAATCATTGCTGATCCTTTGTATCATGCATGTTTTTTGTTGTTATTTTTACTGCACAACAAACTAGAGTTTGCATATCAAAATGCTGAATAGTTCCACTTGAAACCAGTTCTTCTTTTAGTGGGTCATCTTAGACAAGCAGAATTGACTAATTCTGACCATCCTTTACAGTTTTCCATGACCGCTCACATCCACAGACATACATCGACATTGTTTGACCCGTTGCACCTTACGGTGTCTGAAAGGGGGCTGCAGGTCTGGGCAGTCTAACTGCACTGTGAGTTGTGTAATGCGATGTGGCCTGCAGAAGGAGCAGGACTGAAAGGGTTCTTGGACTTTGTTGTGACTTTTCCTTCCAGAGCCTGAATTCTGACCTCGATTCTGTCCATGAGGTGAACTGGGGCCCATATGGCGCGGAATATAGAAGGAGTTACATTGGCCATAGCAAAAACGGTTGACCACAGTGCGGCTGCGGCACCCCTCTTCACTGATTGTCTGACGCAAGGGTTGGGTCTTGCACCAGTCTCTCCGAAGATAACGGCGCTCTGTCACAACTAAGGCCTCTCGGCTGGAAGATAGGACCTCTGGCTTCTGCTGCAAAAGCCTGTGGGGATGGTCTGCAGACAGATTTCCTTTAGTCTTGTATGGGGATGGTATGGATCCCTGTGGACGGGCCTTTTTGGTCTCTGCGGTCATGCAGAGGAACCCAGCAAGCATGAAGGGTAAAGTTACTCTCCACAGCATTCTGCAAAAAGAGAAAAACATTACCATGCATCATGATATGAGGATTAAACTACATTAGGCTGCAAGCACAATATCAACACTCTGATAATATAAGATTGTTATAGAAGTCTAAATCTTTAAGAAAGCATAAACTAAAATAAAAAAAATAAATAACTTTTAAGAATGCTTTCAACTGTGTGAAGACCCATTCAAGTAGAGCCACATTTGCAGTCCTGCCCTCAAGGCATCATTGAGAAAATGAATCCATCACTAGGGCCCCTATTTGTCAGAATCTCTGTGTCATTACTTCTATTTGCTTTCCTCTCAGCTACGCAACTTTTACAAAAATAAACAAAACCCTGCCATCAAAGGATACATTTAAGCATGCATAACGAGAAAGGGAAGTTGATTTTATTGGTCCCGTTGCTGAGTAAAATAATTAGGCCTTTGCTTACTTTACTCATGAACTATGCCGCAGATATGTAAACAGGCATTAGAGAAGCCCATCTGCATGTTATTAGGGAAAGAGTTGAAGAATTGTACAGTTCCCGTTGGGAGTCCACTCTTTTACTCTTTGCTGATATACTGTAGAGGAAACTGAACTGAAAGTGACCCACGGTATCTATAAATGCCACCCTGTATCATGTTAGGATCAGATCTGGAGAAATGATCTCTCTGCCATTCAGGATGAAGGATCTGCCTGAGTGCAGAGTGTCGGTATTTGCGCCAGCATACTTTTGACCATCACTCAAGCATCTTTTCAGCAGATGTTGCTCTTGACAAGCGTTGCATGACATCAAGTCAAAAATTCTGATGGGGAACCAAAGTGCCTCAAGGCCATTGGCTGCTACTATTCACAGACTCTTCTTTGCTGTGCAAATTTCTGTGGCTGCTTTCTTCCTTTCTTGGACTCATGGTTCACTCTGACATGGAACAAATTACTTTATCATAATCCACTTTGTTTGCAGTTCTTTTTTTTTTATTTGTTTGTTTTGCCCTTGATCCTTGCGCCACAGCGGTTCTGTCAAAGCAGCGGGAGCACGCGAGCCTTTCTATCAACGTCCCAATAGAGCCTTCCATAATCTAGACAACAGCTGTTTGTCCATCTTGTAGAGATGATGTATGAATCATAGGATTTCTTTTTTTTTCTAGAATATTACAACCACATAGACTGATCATGAGGTTAGAGGTAGAAATTCCCACTGGCTTCCTCTACCTCCCTCAGCATCAGGGACTCATGACCTTCTTTTATCCCCCAGTCATCTCTCTTCAAGGAACATCACAGACTCATTTGTCTTGAGCTGCACTCTTTTATTCTGTGTCGACAGTAAGTTTAACTGCATGAACTTATGTCCATAAGTTAAAACCTTGCATCTTTTTATGTCCTCTCTTTTCTTTTTTCCTGTCCTTCTGCTATCACTTTCTCAAAGAGCTACACTGTTACTATACTGAACTCTATTCTGGATTCCCCTGGGAACCAAAGAGTTATGACCGGATTGACTGTGTACATAAGGTATGATGGATGGTCCATGTAGTCGGCAGCTGAGCTCTCTTTTCTACTCCCAGACTCGGTGTAAGTATGACAGTGGCGTCCCTGGCAAGCTTTGTTCAACTATCTCAACAGCAAAACAAATTGAGGTTTGAGGGTAAGATTTCAGAGACTTTTGGGTAGACCTAAAGTGGACGGGTAGGTCGTTAGTGGTTGGGGAAAAAGTATTATAAAGTGAAGGCAGCTAAAGAGATGATGGGGGTCTGGGACAGATGACCAACTCAAAAATGAAACCAACACCATTTGGGCTTCATGGACTGTATAGACCCACCTCCTACAATTGTATATCTCTTTCCGAAAGCTGCTTGTCTTTTTGTTTTATCTTGACATTAATCACTAAACCCTGAGACGGAAGGAGACTGTGGTTTCATGTATTAATCCTGAGACAAAACTAAACTGGACTACTCTGTCTGCTAAAGACTAATATTGTCCACAAACACAGCTTTATGTTTTACCCGAACCACAAATTCTTTGGATTTGCTTCACTGAACTGTGGCAGACCTTGGTTCCCAAACTCAACCCTCTAATGAAATTACAAATACCAGAAACAAATACCTAAGAGACTGCTGAGCTAGACACAAGAGTTTTTTTTTTTCTTCTTTTCCATAAACAGCTATTATCACCAATAAGAACTTACTATGTTTTATTTTACAGAATAATACCATGGTAATGTATTCTGTCTGGATAACAATGGACTTTTTTTTTCAATTAATCACAGCAACCTCCAGCCTGACTGCAAAATGTGTTCATATTTCAAGTATTTTGTTGTTAAATTAGAGAATAAAGAGATTCTTTCCTAGTCTCTCAAATTTGTACACACAGATGTATTTCCACTAAACCATGTGCAACGTCTTCCCAGCATGTCTTCAAAGGCAGGTTAAAACAAACAAAACATGATGCCTCAATTACTGGTGCGTCAGAAAGTCTCACACAGAGACTGGTAAGTGCAGTTAATTACAGTAGAACTGCATTTAATTCACCGTGCAGCACAAACCTCAATCACTCACGGGCAGCCACACACACACACACAAACAGATGTCCACGCACACTGATGTGTAACCGCATTCGTGCACACATACAAACTCAAACACACACACACACACAGGATGTACAGGAGGGAAAGAGGGGTAGAGAGGTAAATGAAATGTTTTCACTCTGAGCCAATTACACAAAGAGGAACCATGTCATTATCTGTGTTTGCGGATTGTATTTTCCCAAACTACACTTGGCTTTTGGCTCATTGACAGTTGGTGGTTCGGGGGCTCTTTCTGGAGAGGGCTTTGCTGTGTAAATGTGTCTAATACCAACATTACTAGAAGGATGCTTTAGGCACTTTAGGCAGTCATTTGTCACCACAGCCCATCTTAATAATGACTACAGACCCATAAATAATATTAACCAAGCTAAGTACAGGCAAATATGTAAGGCAGCTTCTTTGTCTCAGTGCCAAAAAGTAATTCAGTGGAGGATAAAGGCCAATTAGAGATACCGTGATGGTTCAAGTGTTCCCTTGAACTATTATAGATGAAGGATCAGGCATTTAGCAGAAGCTATTTTCAGCATTTTTATTTGCACTTAAAGTTGACTGTTTTTTTTTCTTTGTTTGCTTAATTTCCTCTTGTCAGTGCTCTTATCCCACATGTATAAACTGAACTAACAGAACACGTTTTATTTAATATAACATATTGTTATGCCATCTGTATTATTTCACATAAACTTGGTGACAGGACCTTCATCAGAATTTAAACTAAATGTTTCTGTCTTTCAGCGCTGTCTGCCTGTAAGACCTGAGTTTGCACTGACTGACACGCCAACAAGTCGATGCTTGCTGCAGGGTTTAAAATAGTTCTCTCAAGACATACTTTGTTCATGTTGTACATGTTGTCACAAGCAAGTAAAAATAAGATTTATTTTACTGGATTGAATCACCTTTCTATTTATGTATTCCTTAATTACATGATCTATTTCTCCAAATTTACGTCACAAGCTGTTAAAGTTCCCATCAAACATGCACTTAACTGTATCCAAGGGCTTTAGCCTATGATTTTTTAATTGTTTTTAATATTCTGTGGCTAATGAAACGACAGTGTGTAAATGAGCTAAATCCTCTTTGACATCAGAGCAGACTGTACAAGGTGGTGCAGTCACCGGCGTCGTATAAGCAGGATCAGACGGCAAACTCCCAACCATTCACCGCACGCATACCGCAGGATCACTCACACATTCACGCAAATTACATTCACACACAAACTTAGATAAACATTAACTCAAGAATCGTTAAAACGCAACACAAAGAAATTAATAAATAAGACAAACTTTATCTTAATAAACAAAATCCAAGCTAGTAGTGCTAATCATTTTTTTTTCTGCTCACTGGAAGAGATCAGCATACTTGTAGTCGCTCCGAGAGGCTCAATACAACTAACTGTCATCACTCTCTAATTCTCTCACTCATAACACTAATTAACTGCAACCTCCAGCTACTAATTAAAGTAATTGTGTTGACACTTTTATCCAGGACACCTTACAGTGCTTGAAGGGTTTTTGTTATGTATGTTTTTTTACAAAGGGTTGCCCCAGTGGGAGTTAAACCACTTCTTTTGGCAGTACTGTGACATAGCTGTAGAACCAATGCTGTTCCAATTACATGGATAATTCTAGTCACTCAGAGACCCACTGAGTCACTCAGTCTCACATTCATGTGGGATATGTCAAACCAGCTCTCAAAGGATGACTCTTATTTTCTGTTATTCTTAAAGTCACATTGCAGTTCTAAATCGATTCCCTCAAGTTATATAACCGTTCATATCCAAAGCAGATGTTAACATTTGTTTTTATTTAAAAAAAGTAGTCTTTTTAAATAAAATGCAACACATCTTTTCCATTAACCTAAAATATATCTTTGTTGCTGTTGATGATGGTGCACGTCAGTGTCAGAAGGAATCAAGTTTATGTACCTCTCACCACAGTATGCAGCGGGTTAGTAAAGTGTTGAAGATGCAGTCAAGGGAGATTGTCCACCTTCAGTGGTCCTCGTGTCCTTGTCCAGATTTTGGTTTCCATGGCAACATAATCTGTAGTATCCTCAGGCTTGTCTTTGTGCTTCTCCTTTTTAGCTTAATGTGAAAAGCAACAAACCTTCTCAGATTTCCATCCCTCTATGAAATTCACACCTCATCTCTTTTTTTTTTGTCTCTAACTTTAACTTTAATGTTCTCTGAATCAGATTTAAGAGAAAAAGCTCCAAGTTAGTCACAGTAAGCCCATATCTTAGTGGAGAGGAAACTGTCTGCAGTCTGTCTTAGAGAGTGTTTGAGTCACAGTAAAGCTTGCCTTAGTTTGAATCCCTACCACTCCACCTCCTTCTTGAAAACTGGGAGGGTTATTTCCTATTGGACAAGGTCATTATGGGAATCAAACCAAATTTCACAGTTTTCATCTGTATTTTCCTCTCCTTGTGTCCACCTTGGTCTGTCATTTTAAATAATCCAGTCCCTGGATCTCATCTTTTTTTAAGGACAAGGTTTGTTTATATTTATTTACATTTTGATTCCAGAGAGACAGAATTTCTTGTAATTGTTTAAAGTAGTTTTGATCAACAGCTTTCCAAGATTTTTTAAGGTATTTTAAAGTTTTTTCTTTGAGCTTTCTGCCAATTTTCTGTTCAGTTCTCATACCTGTCCACGTCAACATACCAGTGTGTAGGAAAGTGGATGAGCTGAAGGCTAAAGAGAAAGTAGAAAAGACCTGGCATTAGTCCTGAGAAGTGCACCATTTTTCAGCTGATCACCTTTATAATGTAAAAGTCAATCTGGCTCCTTTTGATGCAAAATATTAAAATACTGAGAAATGATGAATGACTTACACATGACACATGATTTTTGCACAGTATGTTTGACGTGTCATCCTTTTTGCTCTCTCAGCATTTAACAATTCCGCATCTCCACCTCAGTTTTCAGGAAGAATACTGTTTTTCCCCCTCAAAACAATAAAATGAAAAACAATAAAGAAACAATGGTCTTATGCAAACTTCTCATCTACACTGAAACCGCATCACATTAAAACCCATAACCTCCAATCCATAAATCACTCTACGCACGTACCCAGACGTACTGACACTATAAGCTTTGAAAAATGCCACAGTTCACATTCCTCGATGCAACCAAGACAAAGATGTTTGTCTGCTTTGTGGTTCCTGCTGAAAGACTGTTGGGCACAAACACAGACGGTCACTTGTGCCATCAAAGAGCCAAAACATCAACGGATCCTGAAAAACATCACAGGGCTAAAGTTTGAACTATAATCCTTTTGGTGAGCAAGAAGATGATGACACTTTTGCACGAGAACGTTAACATTCATCTAAAGTTTGCTGATCTGTGCAGAGTGGGATGGAAAGTAGTGTGAAATAAGTCATCGCTCTCTAGTGGTAGAAAATAGAACTGCAGCACTTCAAAATACATCTCACGGAGACAAACTCCAGCAAATGAACAGACCATAGTAACAGATAGAGGATCAACTTTAATAATACAAGTAAGTAAAAGTGTATTTAAATATGGTATAAAAATAAATGCAGGAGAGAATAACAAAGAATTATGCTCTACATAAGACAAGAGACAGCTTTTTTTTTTTTGTAAATTTGAATGAGACTTTACAGGTGCAATGACAACCATATGTGCTAATTACAATGACAACCATATGTGCTAATTATTTTAGTGCAAGAAAAGCAAACTAAATGTACAATAAATAATCAGAATCATAATATATATGTATATATTTTTTGTATATTTACTTTGCACAACACTTCCCATAGCGTGACAAATTATCTATAACCTCATGTAAAGCAAGGACATCGGTAAGGTTCATCAGTGTAAGCTGTTGTTTTATGCTGATTTTGTTTGTATATATGTCTATTTTTTCTTATTTCTCTCTGACATCAGTTGTTTTAGCTGGAAGTGAGAGAAAAGGCTCCAATTGAGCAGTTACGATGGAAAGAACTGGATCACTGGATTTGACTCTGTTCCTTTTCCTTTCTCAGCCTCTCACAATTCTCACAAGTCCAGCAGAGCCTTCTTTCTGAAAATCCTGGAATAATATTTGCACTGAAAGAGGAGAGAGAAGCGGAAACGTCCTCTCCATGGACATGCAAAATCCTGTGGACAACAGACGAACAGGCGTCTTGGCTCATCATCTGACTGAGCCAAGAGCAGATGACGGACAATGACGATGAAACAATGAGATGGTCCCTTTCTTCGTGTCCCAGAGAGAGGGAAGCCATTGATTTTAGCATGATGGCACACGGTTTGTCAATTCCTTGCACTGGTTCTGCCTGCAGGAAAAAAGAGGATACGGTTTGAAATGAGAATGTATGAAGTTTTTAGAATTTAAGCATTTTTCCCCCATAACAAACCTATTTAGGAAGAACAAAACTGGCCAATAAACACATTTAATTTCATGTCTTTGTGTAAGTAAGCAATGTAAAACTTTTTACAATTAAATTTGCCATTCTTTCTAAAAAAAAATTAGGGGAATTTGGATACAGATATGTACAATAATTAATTTCAGAGACATTTAAAATCTCCAAATATGTTCATCCTATCTATATTATAGAAACATTTCCTTTGCATGTCTGTTTTTCAGATTTCATGCCCATGATTGATCTAAAAAAAAACATCTAGTTTAATACTTGTGCAATGACTCACATACCTTTTCTAATGTTTAATTGGAATTTTATAACATATATTTTTCTGTGAGCAACAACAATATAAAAATAACTGTGTTTGAACTATCTGTGTGATGGATGAGACATGATGCTGGAATTGTATCACGACTCAAACTTGTAGGAATTATATTTATTGCTGTAAGAAATAGTTATTGTAAGACATGTGTCACAGTTCTTCTGGCAGCAAGCAGGTGGTCACATGTCAAAGGATTTAACATTAGACGTTACCTGAGAGTCAGCTCTCAGAACAAATTCTTGCTTTTCTGTGAGGGACACAAAAACACATGTTAATGCTGCAGTTTACATCATATTTCATCAGTAAGACAAAAAACATAACACACACCTAAAAAACAATGCTGGTTTAGCATTTTCTTCTTTTCATAGCATCTAAACACAATACTGACATCTTCTTTGCCAGAATGACAAGCTTGAAAAGTGTAGGAGGTGTGAGACAGAGGAGGTTTTAGACACATCATTATGCTGGAGTAAAACTGAATATTTGTCATGCTATGACAATCCCTATCTATGCAGTGTATAAATATATTTTTCTCTTTTTCTAACAGAATGACAGGCGCTCTGATTTACACAAGACTATGTTAAGATGTTGTATTTGCTGGAAATTCCTTTTGTTTCAAATGTTCTTTAGTTTGACATCATAAACCTTTATTATCAGAATTTATAAACGTGTTTTAGGAGATGTTCATCTGTTGGAACCAATATTTACCACTGATTGGCTGATAACGACCAGTCAGACACAGAAAATGTTCATATAAACCAATTAATGAGCAGGAACTGCCATCAATATCAGTTCTTCTTCTATGAAATTTCATATTTTACAGTGTTTTAAATGTGTATTTTTGTTAGTTTTACCTTCTTTTTGGCCTGTAATAACTCCTGGTAGGCACTGGAACGAATGAAACGGCTATAAGAATCACTCTTCATCAGTTTGTAGATGTGTTCCTGTTGCAGAAACAAAAGGATGAAAGCATCAGACACAAAAGGAAAATGCTCTGAATATAAACCACGGAATGTGGTTTTCAGCTGATCCACCAGACGGCTGTGAGTCAGAAACTGCAGACAACAAATAGAAAGCTCCTTCTGCAGCTGCAAGCTATGTTTTTTTATACTTCTGTACTAAAAATATTGTCACAGAATTTAAAAACAAACAGTAAAATAATCTGTATAAGCTGCTGCTGAATTTTAATGTACCTGTGCATCCTCAAAGGCATAGCGTCCAGGATCTTTGACATTCTGGGTGGTCTTGTCGTAGCTCTTGGAGTCCACATTGATGGCACTAGGCGCCCCAGGGGCTAGAAACTCCTGCCAGATTTCCTGAACTCGAATGGGAACTTCTCTAATGGGGCGCTTCTTTAGTTCCTGGACTGCAAGCCAGAACCTAATTACAGCAATAATATTCTTTTAAAATGTAGTAGTTTTGTGTCAAAACATTAAGATTCTGACAGTAACAAAGACATCAATCAAGACTTGAATTAACAGAAATGTAAAGGTCAAGGTTAGTTTGGGATGTATTTGTTTTAGAGGAATGAAGCTTAAACCTCTGCAGGTAAAACACCTTGACAAATCTATCACATTCTCTTTCCATCTAAAAACACACAACCACATGCTGAAATCCTTTCTGTCACTGAGCTTCTGGGCGGATTTCACATATTTATTTTCTTTCCTTTTTAACAGAAAAGCTTTAAATATATTTTAAGAAATCAGAAATTTTCTTTTAGAAAACATCAGTGTACATACTTATACGTTTCTACTAGAATAAAAATTATGCCAAATAATTAGAATTGTGACTTTTTTTAACAAAATCTTTCATCCTTTTTAGGCAGAAACAGTTCAGGTCTTTGCCATGAGATGGAGCAGTGGAGCCATTTGAAACAGCTGTTCTCATACCTGAGATTCTCAGAGCTGAATTCTGACTCGAGGAACTTGAGGAACTGCTCTCTGCCCACTGGATCTTTAAGAACCTCATCAATGCCAAAAGCCCACCTCTTTACTCGCTGTTGGCCCGGTTCCTTACTAGAGAAGGTAAAAATGTCTTAAAATACACTCCGGTGGGATGTTTTGTAATGTATCTGTTCAAATATTTGATAGTGACATGTGAACACCTGGCTTCAAGCTCCCAGACTGTGGTGTCATCTGAGATCCATGGGTTCGACGGGTCCGGGGGTGTGAGGAATGGGTCATATTCGATATACTGCTCTGTGTAACCCAGCAAACTGTTTTAAAAATAGTCAAAATGTTTGTTTTTGGGATAGAGAAAAGCCAAACTAACACATCAACAATCCTGTCAAGAACCTAATGTGTTGATTGAGCCCAAACACACCTCAAGGTCACTAAAGTTCTTAATTCTGCAGCATATCGGGCTGTTTAACAACTCAATAAACAGGTCGATGACTAAACTCAATAAAGACACAAAGAGCATCGCTCACCTCTCTGCCACTTTGGACATTTTCAGTCGATGCCTGTCTAATTGTAATTGCCAAAAGGTGATCTGAAACAATATCAAGAAACAATAAACAGTGCAGTGAACTCTGTTTTCCATTAATATGATCATTTTATTTCTCATGTATCCATTATATTACCTGCTTTTTATACTTACTTAACGTAATTCAAAATCCTTGGTAAAATGCAATAAACTAAAACTTCTAAATTTTAAAAAATATTGATAAAAAATTGTTAAAGATTCTGTTTGAACATCTAGTTTGCCACCTAATGTTCTAACCTGTTCCTGCAGTTCTTCTTCTGTGGGTTGCTTGACCTCTGGAGTCGGGGTGTGGGTGGGGCTGTGGGTACGGATGTCATTCTGCAGCCCGTACACAGACTAAGACAAGCAAAATAATCAATTAGTAGCCTTAAATCTGCAGACAAAAAAGCATCAGAAGAAAAGTGTAACAACAAAGAGGGATACCTTTCTCGTTTTGTGTGGATTTTTCATTCTGGAGGACTTCTTTATGTCAACTTCCGTTGTGTTCACACATCCAGGCTGTAATACGAAAGAGGCGAAAAGCAGAAAATTCTGAGAAAGTCCAGCTCAGTTTTTCTCTGTAGTTCATTATTAAATATATTGCAAAATATTTTCTAGAATGATACCAAAACGACTCATGTTGGGATTTTTTTAACAACTTGTGAGTTTTAGCTAATCCAATGTGCTTAGTGGTGCTGCTAATTAGATGATGTATCAGTAGATGGTTAATTAAAAGAATAAACGTAACAAAAAGAAAAAAGTAAGACAGCAGAAAATCAGAGTGCAGATTCTGTCTGATTGAACAAGTGGTCCTAATCTAGGTCTCTTCCAGAAGAACAGAGCTAAGAAGCTTGACAACGTCACTGTGAAATTTGAATTAATATTGATTAGGTTGCTCCAAGGACGCATAAATTGAACTTATTTTCCAATTAACCACGAGCTCCAGCTTTGGGAGACGCACACCAGAGGAGACCCTTTAACCTTAGGGGAAAAAAGCTAAATGCTAATGCAAGGCAAGTGCACAGGAACGATTTAAAGAGCAGCACTGAAGCTGATGTGTTGTGACAGTTATTGATGTGGCATTTCATGTACGGCGAAAGGCAAATACACATCGGAGGATTCGCGGTCTGTTTGTCTCTTTGCAACATTTCAACGTTGCCGGTTGCATGCGAAGCTCATTATAAATTGTATAATCCATAGAGTTCTTATAACTGCGTGACATTTTCAAAATATTATTTCTTTCTCAAACAGCTTGATGCATCCCTCCTGAGACTGAGATTTGTGGAGTGGATTAAAATAACCCATTGGGCATCAATAATTTACCACTTGTAATTATTCATTTGATTCAGAAGGTGGAACAGATTGTGGTCAGTGTTAAATACTCTTTACAACACTATTCTCGTTTGCAGAAAAAGCTAAGTTGACGCAGAAAATATCAATAATCATGTCAATAGTCCATCAGTTTTTGCACTTACCACAGGTCTGTGCACGTCCCAGAATGCCCTTTCCTGACTGTCGAGTATTTTCCTCTCAATCTTGTCTCTTTTCTTGTCAACTCTAGGGATAAAAAAACAACAACTCAGAATTCCTCTGAAAGAGCATGTAGCTTGATCCAGAACACATTTACTCCATTTCAGGTTAGATTTGTAGATCATCTGCGAAGACGTGTGCTGGTTGTCACAACAAAGCTGCGGAGTGGGTCAATGTGTGTGAAGCTCTTTCTCTTAAAAACCTACTTTGCTTGTGCTTCTGCTTGCATAAAGATGAACTCCCATTTCCTGGCAAAAGCTCTTTGTAGCCTTGCTAAGCTCTCCTGTGAGTAAAGAAACAAGTTGAATCCATTATTTAGGATTTTCCTCACATACATGAATGGATCCGTAATGATTATTTACATTAAAAAGAAAAATCTTGATCCAAAATAAATCCATAACACAAAACCTAGAGTTTTTTTTTGCTTTGTTAGCATGGAAGGTTTGAACAGATAATAACTTGTGAGGGATGCCAACACATAAACAGAATAGATATGCGAAGTGTGTGGGGTGGGGGGGTTAACACCATAAGGCTTTTACTCACAGCTTCATAGTCTGCAAGCTCCAGACGTGCTTTGTTTTGCATTGTTCTTTTGCAGAGGTAAACAGCTGAAAGACAAATAAAAAAAAAGGGCAGTAAAAAAGGTAGAACAGGATCTCAGGTTTGTTTTAACAGCTTTAAGTTGCTTTGCATTTATTCATTTAATCCTCTCAACTGCACAATGAAAACTGCATCACAAAGGTCGTTTGCTGCACATGGTGTGGATGCATCTGTTCCTGCGAGCGCTTGTGTGTGTGTGGACCTGACTTTTGATCTCTTCCTGTGCTATAATCATCCCTTCATCTCTTTGTTAACAGACCATAATGTGGCAGCTTCATTATGCCATTAGACTGTTTTCATTATGGGGCATCTTTCACGTGAGTCAGCTGATGTCTGAGCTGCCCTAACGCTCACAGGATTACTCCCACTGTGAGTTTTAGCCTTTTCCCTCTTCTGCAGCAAATGAAAGACCTGCGAGGCTGCAGCAATATTCCAAACCGTTTGTGGCATTATGAAAGCTTTAACTCCACTCCGCTTGGCCGTAACAATGAAAAGCTCATCCCTGTATCGCCATTAAAATGCTCAGCCAACTGTGCACAGCAGGAGCATGCACACTGGCACATCTCTGCTTTCCTGTACTGCTATCAGACTGCAGCAGTCAAGGAGTATGACTAAGGCAGATGCATTTGACTTAGGCAATATATCTGATTATATAAAATGTAACTAACACTCAAGCTTATTATTGCTTGCAGATAAGCCTTGAAGGGCAAAGTATTTGAGCAGAGGTGAATATGAGACTGATGTAACATAACTTGTGTCAGATCATTTTAAATTTCTTTTGCATTACACAAATATTCTCCATAATTTCTTTGAAATGCACAATGTTTGAGTTTGATAGTATTACAGAACAGTGCTCTTACCATAGTCTGTGTTTTCAGGTTCCCAGCAGTTTGATGGCCAAAAATATGGAGTCTGGAAGAAGAGTAGGTCATTAGGACTCTTTAGGGAACTTTGCATTTTAAACACAAAAAACTCAGTTATTTCAAGCCAAGCTGTACAGTCTGCCATGAGAGGAGGGAATTCAGTCCTAGTGAGGCATCTGTCCCAGAAAAAAACATTTTGTCTGATGGCCTTGGTGTTATGTCTTGACCAACTTTTAGGGCACAGGTTTCCAACCTTTTTTCTATGTAGCATCCTTTTCTGCACCAACAGAAAAGTTGTTGCATACTGTTTCAAGATGTGGTGAATCAGATAATCTAAAAGTCTGTGTTGAGTCAGTGAGAGTTCCACTTGTTTTGAGATCTTACAACTTTTGTCATTATTGTTCATTATTTTTTTTATTTTTTTTTGTTCTGAATCAGCTTGAAAATATGAGTCCATCACAGATGAAACATTGTATGTCCTCTTTGAGTGAAATGTTAAAGTGGATCATGGATAAACATCACTATGGGAACTAATTTCCTCCTGAATCATGTAGCATATTGGCACAGAACCTTTTCATAGCTCCCAGATATTTTCTGCTCTCCAGTTTGCACAATATAAAATAACACTTTGTTTATTCGTTTCATGATATCTGCAAGGGATGGTGTTTTAATCAAAAATGCATCAGACTAAGTTTTGTTCAAAGTTGTTTTTTAATGACTGCTGGAGATCAGCAGACGGCTGTGACCCTGCACAAGAACAAGGTTGTTTAGAAAATGGATGAATTGATTTTTAATTCCTTAAAAATCCATAAACACAATGATTTGTTAAGAAGTGTTTGATGTAATTAAACTTTCACACAAACTTCTGATAATCATTTACTAAGTAATTATTTGGTCAATGTGTAAAACATTTTAACCATTGAAGCCTTGTGCCCCCCTTCATTGCCCTTATAGAGGGGGCGGGCCCTCCAGGTTGGGAACCACTGCTTTAGGGCAGCATTCATTGGCTTCAAATTGAAACCAATTTCACATAAAAACAAAGTGAAGCTGACTGCCAACACAAACAGCCTCTGGCATTGATTCACTCTGGTCAGTTAGTACACTGGAGGGTTCTCACTGTGCGAAAAATCACTAAAACTGTCAGTTTCTCTGTTAACATTCTGAAGAACTGGCTTTTTCTTCTTCAACTCTAAATGTATTTACCTTTTATAATCTGAAAAGTCATTCATGATTGACAATAGAAGCATATTGTCAAAAAATGTCAATTTCTACAACATTAATGAACTCAGGGCACAAAAAAGATATATTTTGTTACATTTTTAATTACTACATGATTTTTGGAGAAATGCTACAAATTATTACCTGAAACCTATAGAAAGTGCCATCGTCTTTGAGAGTGAGGACATGGTCTGAAATGGGGAAGAAGTAACCATGTGCTGCCATCAGTGTTCCTAAGTGAAGCGCCTCCACTGCAGGGAAAACAAGAAAAAGTTGATTTATCCTTAAAATGTTATACATCAACACAGTTTAACGAGGACACGTCATGGTTAGTTTATTTCCTTTTTTTTTAGTGTATGTAAAATTGTTGCAACAATCAAAAAAATCTCTGCAATGAAAATTCCTTAATTTAAAGAAAAAAAAACTCTTCATGCTGATTTTGTTAGAGCAATATTTTGCAATTGTCTTTACAGACACAAATTAATTACGTTAATGTTATCTCTTATGGTTTTTTTAAAGCAAGCCTGGACACCACTTTTTTTTTGTTATTATTATTTTACTACTAGTTAATGAACTTTATTCATCATTCAACCTGAGATGCAGCACCTGAACTATCAGCTGATTTAAAAGGACTGTGACACCAGTCTGACAGATGGATAGGCAGGTCCCCATTCCAACAAAACAACCCAACAGGAGGCCTGGCTGATTAGCCCACCTCCAGCAGGAGAGGCGGAACTCATCACTCAAATCACCTGGTGTTGTTAGAGAGAAAACCCGCTTCCCCGCAGTGCTCACCAGCACAAGGTTGACTGTTGCTGATTTAAAATCATCAGATAATGAAAACATGTTATCATCATTGACTGCGTGTCTCATCTGCCACTAGTTATTTCCTGTAAAGCGTCCGTGGGCTCTAACATCCATCACTCATGTTTTCTTTTATGTTATGACAATCTGTGGTAATACTGACACATTTTGTTAATTAGGAGCAGCAAAAAGAGCATTTCATTTACATGCTGATGCAAGCAGCAACATCCTTGTCTCTTCTCTTTAAAGCTGAAAGGTGCAGAAGCTAAAATGCTTCACGTGGTCTCAAAATGCAATAACAGGGGTTTACTGCATGTCTGTGCACAACTTGCACATCACAGCCTTTTCGCACTCTGACACATCCACACGGGTGTCAGTGTGGGAGAAATAAATATAGATCGGCTTTTTCTTTACCACTGAGGTGACTGGTACAGCTTTCAGAGGTCAGGATGTTGTGTGTGTGCGCGTGTGTGCACACTCATAACTGTGACTCGGCTCCATTTATTAATAAATAATGACTCATACTTTATTTAAATCTGTTTACTCACAAACACAATCCCATCCTCTCCAGCCACGGTGCAAAGTGTTAGCGTAATATTATCCCTCATACACATCATGTCCACTCTACTTTATATTCTTGTGTTATTACGTTAATCATTTTATCAAGTCTGGTAATACTTGTGTTTTTATTTAAATATTCTTTTAAATGTTTAAAATTGGGTTTTTAATGCAGTCTGTAAATATGTTTGAAGTCCTCTTTGTTTAAATCTTCATGTTTCGGGAGACTGAATTCTTCTTATCTTTTTATTGTAACATGGGGATTCAAATTAACTATTTATAATGTGTTTTTTTTTTTAAAGAGTTAGGAGATTAGTTGCTTAAAGAACGTATGCTTGAATATTAATAACTTTGTTGTACAGTTAAGATAAGACTTCAAGAAAACCAAGTCTCAGAATAGTTGATTTTAGCATCAACAGCGTCAGTTTGAAGTTCTTCCAAGTGGAGACTGGGATTGTGTTCTCCAGCTGAACCTTATCTAAAACAAGGGAAAATATTCTGTATTTGCAGGCTTGCCATCCCGAAGTGATTGAAATATTGAAATAATAGTTCAGGGCTGACATTTTGATTTATGAGACAAGCAGAAGTGTGTTCACATGGGCTGTATTTCACATGAGAGTAAATCAGCTGTTCTACAGAATATGCACATAGAATTCAAGTGGAATGCAAATAACCAGTTGCATTCTGTCTAAAAATGTGTGTCTTCTGTCTGCAGGCAGCTAACTGCAGCCTTATCTTGGATATGAAGGGGCAAGAAAATGAATGTTATTTATTGTGTTTGTTAGTGTAGAAAACAGGTCAGTTTTATTATACATTTTGTCACCTGTTTATTTTATTTATTTTATTTTGAGCGGGACAAATATAGAAATATCCCAACAGGGTTTTTATTATGCTGCAGGTGAGATAAACATGAGACCTAATGTTGCCTTGGACTGTAAAAACAAACCTCAGGCTGTACCTGAACTCCATTTACATACTTTATATTTACATATTTGCGAATATCCATCACAAAATTGCTGCTGGCATTTTTACCTTTCTCCATAACCACCACAGTAATCATGACTTTCCATTAAAATTCAGACATTTAGCTTTTGCTTATCAGCATTTATATTTATGAAAATAAATATATTGATTGATGGTCTAAATGGAAATAAAGTGGCACTGAGTTGCAATCAGTTCAAAATACATAAAGAAATTTTGAGAAAAATATTTGTGCTCTGGGTTAATGACATGTAAAATTTATTGGATGGATTAGAAACAGAGAGATTTTCCAAAACAAAGATAATGAGTTGGACTGGGCAATGTTAACTGTATCATCCGAGGTGTTTATTTATTAAAAATTCTTGATCCCTAATCAGTATTATTTGCTTTGCATAATAAACCTGCTTCTGTCATGCTGTGAGCCAAGTTAATTGCATCTCTCTTAGCTGTTTGTCATCTCCACCAGGAGCTGCTCTGTGCTAAAGTTTTATAGTTTTTAACTGCGTAGTGTTTACTAAAGCAGTGTAACTGACAGAATGTTTCGTGTCTGTGCTGCAAAAGAACTTTACAGATAAAGAACATCTGCTTGTTTCAGTGTTTTTATTCTGCTCACTGTTTCACTGCAGTCTACTTCGATCAAGATAAATCTTTTAGATGAGCATTTTATTATCTGCATGCTCTAAATGCACACTTGCCTGATAGAATTAGATTACTGTCTTTGCGAGACATCAAAATGTAACATAAATTTGAATTTTTGTCCAGAGTCATGGTCCAAGCGAGACACACTCTACCATAAACAACAAACAAAATTGCACCAAGCAGATTTTTGGATAAAATAAACTTTAGAGAGGAGAATTGTGGATCACTAAATCCCAAAATAAGAGAATATGTGTTCTATCTGTCTCAGGTTCTCCTATTTTGAGTTGTTTCACTGCATGAGGAAAGAGTGACTCGACTCAAGATAGTCTAATTATCCATTTTCATGCTGGAAGGCAACAATATAGAAAAAGAGGAGGAGAAGAAGAGGAACTGCAGTGTGCGCAATAGCTCACGGACACAAAAAGCCAGATCAAAGAAAAATTTAATATTGAAGACGTACATCTAAGTGGGCTTGTGGTGCATTAGCCAAAAGGGAGCAGGCACACCTCCTTTTGTTTAATGCATATTAATTAAAATATATGTTAATTATGTCAAAATTTAGACATTAGTATTTAGGTCTATTTTTCACTTCCAGTCATAACTACTGGGTGACACATTTCTTACTTGACCTGTTTGTCACTTGAGCTGCTGGTTAACCCTGTTGCTGAGGCAACTAAATCAAAAACCTAGCAACAATGCACTAACAATAAATCAATTATTTGAATGCAAATATTCTGTGTTTACCTTGATCTTCAATGTCCAGATTCTTCATCAGCCACTGTACAATATCAGAACCTGAAATGAGTGAAAGGACATAAATATGAATCACTAGTACAACTAATATAAATAAATAGTAAAATAAATAAATAATAAATAGTACAACTGCTAAAACACCTGTTTGCATTTAAATGAAACGGAAAACAATGACACTTTTAACCCTGCCCACCTCTCTTCATTATCACAGTGCATACCAATTTCTTTCGCCTTGTACCATGTAGGTGGTTATCAGACCATCCATTATCAAATACACTATATTCTTTTTCTGACACCCTCTCTAAATAGGCTCTCTTTGGCTCAAGTCCATTAATATAAGTGGTCAAAGCGATGCTGAATGAAGTATGTCTTATGTTCAGTTAACTCAGTCTTTTACATACTGCTTTGCAAACTGTCTCACACTAGAAAATGGACATGAAGATGTGACCTCTACACAGGACTTGTATGTCACTTTCACTAGTTCGAACATGAGTTTTTCATGATGGATGCCATCTTGCATCTTCCCCATCTGCGAATGCTACTGAATCATTTTCACATCTCAGACAAACATAACAGCATCCTCTGCCCCCTGGGCCTTTTCACACCCCTGGCACAACATGTGACTTTGGCACTTTGGCTATATATTTTCCAAGCAATCATTACTGTCTGTCATCCTGACAGGTGAGGGAGGGTGTGCTGAGGAGGAAAAAGGTGTGAAGTGGTGACATGGGGGAATTCATGCAGTGAGACAGATCGGCCCTGTGGCACTCTTTATGTCCATCAAACTACTATGTATGTCTGCATTTACTCTTGTCTTTCCACGTCATTGTCATTGCATTTTGCCGCATTTGGACACCATCAGAACAAAATGAGATATTTCATGCATTAGTTTGGCCCTATTTTTACCTGTTGAGGCTAATCCATTTTCTAAGCGAGTGTTTTAATAAGATGTCTGAGTAATCCTCTAACAAAGCTCTTCTGCATGCGTGGGCATCAGAAAGTAACAATGACAGAAACAGCTAAATAATCTAAAAGTTCAAAAATGAACAAACAGAAAATAAATCAACAGAAACAAAACATTAATGTTTGACATTTTACAGTAAACTGTAAATTACATATTTTTTTAATACCGCTGAAGAGGAAAATGGTTGTTTACTGACCTCTTCAATGTGTGACATGTTTGTGTTTCTGCAGAAAAACAGCCGCTGACGTGGTTTAAAGCTTTAGATCTGTTACTCATATTAATGAGTAGAAACCAAAGTAAGCCTGACATGAAATGTCACAATATGTTCTGTACCAACTTACTGAGGCACATTCACTTTACTCACATTTCTTTATTTACAGAAAAAGACTTTATAACAAAAATTATTAACAATACAGTCTCAAATTAAAGAAACCAACGTGAAAAAAATATTATTTATAATTCCTACATTTGTGTTTATTTAAATTTGACTCAACAACATCCAATTATTTTTGCATTTTTGGCAATTAACACTTTCCAATATCAGTTTTCAAAAATAACTTCAATTTAAAGAGGCCCTTCCATTAAAAATGGTTTTTCTGAGGTTTCTATTGAATATTTTAGCTCCACAGGTGTTCTCACCTTCAAAGTGGGTGTGAAAACAGGTCAATAACTTCTCTTTTAGTTTTAATCTCTCAAACTACGCAGGTGGCGATAAAACCTGAGTTCTCCCGAATCCCAACAGCCTGTATCTGTTTCATCACAACTCCTTTGTTCGTTAGTATTTGGCAGCTTCCGCAGTTGAAACCACGCCTAGCATGCTGCTGGCTAAATGCTGTAGCATAAGACGTAGCAAATAGGAAGAGAGAAGGTCTGATGTTGCCATGCACAGCGTGGCAGGAAACAGTATACCTTGCTCTCATAGGCTAGTTTGTTAGCCAATCTGAGTCCAGCAAATTCGAATAATGAATATGAACGAGCTGCTGCTTGATGCCTGATGGAAGGAGCCTATCAGCATGTCTTCAGAGATGAGAGTCAAAAACTTGCCAATTCCAATAATTTGGACATGCATTTATTTTAATACTACCCATATCTGCAGGGAAAATATACAATATTTCTTTTCATTATTATAGTTAAAATTTTAATGAATAGACTGAAGTATTTCATTTATGCAGTTTTTTTCATATTCTGACAACACTGATATGTTCTGCTTAAATCTGCATGTGCTGTCTGGCAGATTTAATCTTACTTCAGGAGTCTTTTAGAAATATTTTCTCATTTTTTCTGTAGTTAAAGGCCTTCCAGAAATCTGTCACTACTATTGTGAAATGCACAATGGACAACAATCACATCAACTTGAGGGATTTTATAGAAAACCTTACCTGAAAAAACACTGGGGATCTTGGTTAGAAAACTTTTCACTGTTCGTATGGGGATGCCATTTTTCTCATCCTGCATGCGTGCTATTAACTCCTCCATCTGGACAGCATGGTGACAGAGGAAGAGCAGATAAAAGAGAGGAGAAAAACAGTAAACAGAGTTTGAGTAGATTGCTGTACTTGGTTTAATAAATCTAGGATAATGAAAGTAAAGGTAGAAAAAGGCAAACAGACACAAACAGGTTGTCGTGTGGTTCAGCTGTGTCTCCAGGGAAAAGAGAGTGATGTGATGAAGTTGGTGACTAACAAGCACAGCTGTCAGATTTCTGCCTCTCCTATGACAAATCTCACTGATTTATGTCATTTGTCATATAAACTAAGCTGTAACCTGCAGAAACTCTGAGAGTCTAACAGGGAAATTTCCTGTTATTCTCCATCACTATGCAATTGTGTCCTTTAACCACCACATATTTAATCTTTGAGATGCAGAGTCAAAACATTTAAAGAAAAAAAAACGTTTTCTTCAGCTGATTAACTTTTTTCTGAAAGCAGCAATATGACATGAGGGGCAAATGGCTGCACACTCGTACAAACTCATATTTGCACACATGACTGTAACAAAAATGTACTGGGAGTTTACTAAAGGGACTGGCAGGAAAGATGCCATACAATAGCATATACAAGAGAGTAGAGATAAAGACGGCTGAGCAGATGCTGAGCTATTTCCCCCAAACTCCCCAAAACAACATGAGCAACTCCAAAAGGAGCATTTCAGAGAGGCAGAGCCTCTCAGATGTAATGATGGGCAGAAGCTCACCAATCTGCCACAAACTGTTTCTTAAAACAGTAAAACAATTTGAGAAAATTGTTCCTCAACATAAAACTGCAAATACTTTGAAGATTCCACCATCTACAGTGAATAAAGATTCAGAGAATCAAGAGGAATCTGTCCATAACGGTGAAGGTTGAAGGTTAAATCTCATTATTTGTGGGCCCTGAAGCTGCACTGCATTAAAAACAGACATGATTCTCCACTGGACATCACTCCAAGTGCTTAAGAACACTTCCGATATCACTGTCTGTCAACATAGCTCACCATGCGACCCACAAAATCAATTAAAGGTGTAAAGTGCAAAGAAAAAGCTGTAAACGTGATCCAGATAATTCAACATCTTCTCCGGGCCAAAGCTCATTTCAAATGGTCCGAGGTGAAGTGAAAAACTGTTCAGATTTGTTCAAAATTTGAACTCCTTGTAGGAATCCATGAGCATTCAGCAGACTAAAGAGCAGAGAGACAATTAAGCGTGTTGTCAGTAGACAGTTCAAATGCCATTAATGGAAGACATTTGAATCATTCATGAAACATCCAGCTAAAAAGGCCCATGACTGCAGCTAAAATCCTGCATCAGACAAGAATGGGACAACACTCTGCTCCTAAAACTCCACCAGCTAGTGTCATCTCCCCAGATGTGAACATCACCCTATTCTGTCTCTTTTACGATGTGTTGCTGCCTTAAAATCCAAAAGTTAAATTCACAAGCAAATATGTTCTTAATAATGTTTCAGCATCTCAGTTTCAACATCTGATATGTGTCACGGTTCAGTTACCAGGTAGGGGGGGGTTGTTCTGAACTCCAAGGCGACCCAACTCCAAGACACACACACGAGAACCAGGTATCAGTGAAAGTGAGTTTATTATTTATATGCACAAGACAACAGTACAGTGAATCTGAAATGTGCACGATGAATAACCCCAGGACTGGACTGCAGTGGGGTGGAGACTCGATCGGTGACGCGGTGACTGAAGCTGCGTATGGTGAGATCCACGGGACACTGCAGCGGGGGTGGTGCTCCAGGAGTCGAGGCAGTACGGTGAGGTCCGGGACGCGGTGCTGTCGATGCCTGCGTAGGTCCAGCAGGGGAGGCAGCAGCGCGCTCACCGGAGAGGTGTGGATCCAGAGGCGACCAGGGACAGACAGGAGCCAGAGGGAAAGAGCCAGTCGCGTATCTCCGCAACTGAGCTCTAATACTTCCGTGTCAAAAACCAGTGCTCACGATAGGCGGGTACTCACCACGCAGAGGCACTGGCTCTGGAGGATGCTCCAGGACACGGGTCCGATGACGGGGAAAGGAGAGCGGGTCGGAATGCTCACGACCGCTGAACCCCCGTCGGAGGTGAGTCCTCGTTCCGGCTCCAGGGGCTGTCTGCACAGTTTTACTGTGGCAGGAGTGACAGCAGCGCGGTGACCGGTGAGGCACTCAGAGCTGGAGGAGCGCTCCAGCATATAGGACTAGGAGATGAGGAAGAGAAGGCAGGTTAGTAGCACTAACGAAAACAACTGTCATAAATAATCCCCGGCCACTCTGTACCACGTTAAGGGTGTGTAAGAGACAACGAACTGGCGCCTGTCTGTGGTTCTTCCTCTGTTTAAATACCCAGCTCTCCTGAGCTGGGTAACGATCCACACCTGCAACCACTGATGACTGCCACGCCCTGGAACTGACAATTAATGTCACAAGCACCACACTCACCAGCTGCAGAGATCCCCATAGTCACCAGTGAAAACACAACTTACAGTGAAACAAGCCATCACCAAAACATCAATCCCCAACACAAAACCCCAGACCCTGACAGGACCCCCCCCCTTAAGGGGCGGCACCCGACGTCCCAAACACAAAAACCCCAGTACGGGTGGGAGGTGGGAGGTAAGGCAGGGGGGACAAACCTAAGGTCAGGGTCAAACAAACAAAAAACCAGGCTAAACATAAACAGTCAAAAACCTGGAAACCATAAGCGCCCTAGGCGCAGAGAGTCAGGAGGCGGCCTAGGCCCTGGTGAGTGGCTCCTCGACTCCAGTCTAGCGGCCGGCCTGAAGACCGCTCTACGAGACGTCCAGAGTCTGGTGGACGGCCTGGAGGCCGCTCTGAGAGGTGCCCAGAGTCTGGAGGGCGGCCAGGATGCCGCTCTGAGAGGCGCCGAAGGTCCGGAGGGCGGCCAGGATGCCGCAATAAGAGGCGCCGACAGTCTGGGGGACGGCCTGGAGGCCGAGAGGAGAGATGTCCAGACTCTGGAGGACGACCTGGGTGCCGCGAAGCCGTGAGGCGCAGCGCGCCTATGGTGCGGCCTGGACGCCGCGAAGCCTGGAGGCGCAGCGCGCCTATGGTGCGGCCTGGACGCCGCGGAGCCTTGAGGCGCAGCGCGCCTATGGTGCGGCCTGGACGCCGCGAAGCCTGGAGGCGCAGCGCGCCTATGGTGCGGCTTGGGCGCCGCTGAGCGTTGAGGCGCAGCGCGCCTGAGGTGCGGCTTGGACGCCGCTGAGCGTTGAGGCGCAGCGCGCCTGAGGTGCGGCTTGAGCGCCGCTGAGCGTTGAGGCGCAGCGCGCCTGAGGTGCGGCTTGGGCGCCGCTGAGCGTTGAGGCGCAGCGCGCCTGGAGGACGGCCTTGGGGCCGCAAAGCGAAGAGGCGCAGCGCGCCTGGAGAGCGGCCTTGGTGCCGCGAAACGATGAGGCGCAGCGCGCCTGAGGTGCGGCTTGAGCGCCGCTGAGCGTTGAGGCGCAGCGCGCCTGAGGTGCGGCTTGGGCGCCGCTGAGCTTTGAGGCGCAGCGCGCCTGGAGGACGGCCTTGGGGCCGCAAAGCGAAGAGGCGCAGCGCGCCTGGAGAGCGGCCTTGGTGCCGCGAAACGATGAGGCGCAGCGCGCCTGGGGGGCGGCCTTGGAGCCGCGAGGCGAAGAGGCGCAGCGCGCCTGGAGAGCGGCCTTGGTGCCGCGAAACGATGAGGCGCAGCGCGCCTGGGGGGCGGCCTTGGAGCCGCAAAGCGAAGAGGCGCAGCGCGCCTGGAGAGCGGCCTTGGTGCCGCGAGGCGAAGAGGCGCAGCGCGCCTGGAGAGCGGCCTTGGTGCCGCGAGGCGAAGAGGCGCAGCGCGCCTGGAGAGCGGCCTTGGTGCCGCGAAACGAAGAGGCGCAGCGCGCCTGGCGGGCGGCCTTGGTGCCGCGAGGCGAAGAGGCGCCGCGCGCCTTGAGTGCGGCCTGAGAGCCGCGGAGTGAAGAGGCGCCTGACGTCTGGAGCGCGACTTGAGAGCCGCGGAACGAGGAGGCGCCTGGCATCTGGAGTGCGGCCACTGCTGCCAGCAGAGAGACGGCCGCTGATGCCGAATGGAGGTCTGGGTGGTCTTGGAGGTCTGGAAACTGGATCTGATGCCATCCCCGGCGTTGGAGGAATGTCGCGGACGGCGACTTCCTCGAACCCAGTCTGAAGTGTTGGAGGACCGTCGCGGACGGCGACGTCCTCGAACCCAGAGGGAGGCGTTGGAGGACCGTCGCGGACGGCGACGTCCTCGGACCCTGGTGTTGGAGGAGCGTCGCGGACGGCGACGTCCTCGAATCCAAGAGGATGTGCTGGAGGACCGTCGCGGACGGCGACGTCCTCGGACCCTGGCGTTGGAGGACCGTCGCGGACGGCGACGTCCTCGAACCCAGGAGGATGTGCTGGAGGACCGTCGCAGACGGCGACGTCCTTGAACCAAGGCGTTGGAGGACCGTCGCGGACGGCGACGTCCTCGAACCCTGGCGTTGGAGGCGCGTCGCGGACGGCGACGCCCTCGGACCAAGGCGTTGGAGGCGCGTCGCGGACGGCGACGCCCTCGGACCCAGGCGTTGGAGGCGCGTCGCGGACGGCGACGCCCTCGGACCCAGGCGTTGGAGGCGCGTCGCGGACGGCGACGTCCTCGGACTCTGGATGAAGCGCTGGAGGGCCGTCGCGGACGGCGACGCCCTCGGCCCCTGGAGTTGGAGGACCGTCGCGGACGGCGACGTCCTCAGACCCGGGAGGAAGCGCTGGAGGGCCGTCGCGGACGGCGACGCCCTCGGCCCCTGGCGTTGGAGGCGCGTTGCGGACTGCAACGCCCTCGAGCCCAGGAGAAGGCGGACAGCGATCGACGGGTCCCTCAGGCGGACAGCGGTCGGCGGGACCCTCAGGCGGACAGCGGTCGGCGGGACCCTCAGGCGGACAGCGGTCGGCGGGACCCTCAGGCGGACAGCGGTCGGCGGGACCCTCAGACGAACAGGAGGCGTCGAGACCCTCGGGCGAACAGGAGGCGTCGAGACCCTCGGGCGAACAGGAGGCGTCGAGACCCTCGGGCGAACTGGAGGCGTCGGGACCCTCGGGCGAACTGGAGGCGTCGGGACCCTCGGGCGAACTGGAGGCGTCGGGACCCTCGTGAGACCTGGAGGCGTCGGGACCCTCGTGAGACCTGGAGGCGTCGGGACCCTCGTGAGACCTGGAGGCGTCGGGACCCTCGTGAGCACCAGAGGCGTCGGGACCCTCGCGAGCACTGGAACCTGGACCCTCGCGAGAACTGGAACCTGGACCCTCGCGAGAACTGGAACCTGGACCCTCGCGAGAACTGGAACCTGGACCCTCGCGAGAACTGGAACCTGGACCCTCGCGAGAACTGGAACCGGGACCCTCTGGAACTCTGGAACCGGGACCCTCTGGAACTCTGGAACCGGGACCCTCTGGAACTCTGGAACCGGGACCCTCTGGAACTCTGGAACCGGGACCCTCTGGAACTCTGGACCTGGATGCGTCGCGGACTGCGACGTCCTCGGGGCTGGAACCCATGTTCAGCCAGGAGCGGGTCCGGGCAGCAGAGGAGTGGAGAGCGGACAAAGCATCTCTGACACCGGGTGGAACGGTGGGTGCTGGGGGGCTAGCAGCAGCGGATGAACAGGCATGAGCCTTGACCTGTTTGTAGCAAATGCAGCTTCCCCGGGCTATGGTAATGCGAATGGACAGGTCCGAGACCTGGGGAAGCTGCCGAAACTGTGGGTGCTGTAAAAAAATGTCCTGTGCCAGTCCAAGAGCGAAATGAATATATTTTAAGTCTGTGGACTTAAAAACTGCTGCCAGCACCCGGTCCAGTCTCTCCATGGGGACCTGGATCTCGGGGTTAGGTGTGGTCTGGAGCTGGGTCAGGGAGTTCATTTGGCCAGTTCGTTCTGTCACGGTTCAGTTACCAGGTAGGGGGGGGTTGTTCTGAACTCCAAGGCGACCCAACTCCAAGACACACACACGAGAACCAGGTATCAGTGAAAGTGAGTTTATTATTTATATGCACAAGACAACAGTACAGTGAATCTGAAATGTGCACGATGAATAACCCCAGGACTGGACTGCAGTGGGGTGGAGACTCGATCGGTGACGCGGTGACTGAAGCTGCGTATGGTGAGATCCACGGGACACTGCAGCGGGGGTGGTGCTCCAGGAGTCGAGGCAGTACGGTGAGGTCCGGGACGCGGTGCTGTCGATGCCTGCGTAGGTCCAGCAGGGGAGGCAGCAGCGCGCTCACCGGAGAGGTGTGGATCCAGAGGCGACCAGGGACAGACAGGAGCCAGAGGGAAAGAGCCAGTCGCGTATCTCCGCAACTGAGCTCTAATACTTCCGTGTCAAAAACCAGTGCTCACGATAGGCGGGTACTCACCACGCAGAGGCACTGGCTCTGGAGGATGCTCCAGGACACGGGTCCGATGACGGGGAAAGGAGAGCGGGTCGGAATGCTCACGACCGCTGAACCCCCGTCGGAGGTGAGTCCTCGTTCCGGCTCCAGGGGCTGTCTGCACAGTTTTACTGTGGCAGGAGTGACAGCAGCGCGGTGACCGGTGAGGCACTCAGAGCTGGAGGAGCGCTCCAGCATATAGGACTAGGAGATGAGGAAGAGAAGGCAGGTTAGTAGCACTAACGAAAACAACTGTCATAAATAATCCCCGGCCACTCTGTACCACGTTAAGGGTGTGTAAGAGACAACGAACTGGCGCCTGTCTGTGGTTCTTCCTCTGTTTAAATACCCAGCTCTCCTGAGCTGGGTAACGATCCACACCTGCAACCACTGATGACTGCCACGCCCTGGAACTGACAATTAATGTCACAAGCACCACACTCACCAGCTGCAGAGATCCCCATAGTCACCAGTGAAAACACAACTTACAGTGAAACAAGCCATCACCAAAACATCAATCCCCAACACAAAACCCCAGACCCTGACAATATGTTGCTTGTCTTCTATGATAAATGTAAAATGGGTTTATGAGATTTGCAAGATATTGCGTTTTGTTTTTATTTGCACGGCGTCCTAATTCTCCATGCAATTAAACAACACATGTAATGTTATTGCCATGGGTCAAATGGCAGGAATCAACCACCCCCAATTTTGTTTACTCTTTATCCTTTATATACCGCATGGCACACACAAGCCTAATCCATGCAGCTCATCTGGGAATGCAATTTCAATGCAGTCAGCTCCATTTCGTACACACTAGGGTTTTTGTGTGGGTGAAAAGAAATATCTTGGACATGTTGGATGGTAAAGGAGCAGTTCTGATTAAGAACAATCTGGGATTGATATGCAAATGTGTGTAATCACTTGGGTTTAGCAGTTCATGTGCCACCACAGTAGCATACTGTTTCAATAAAAGCTTGTAACAATTCAAAAACCCCGAAGCTAAGAACCATGCCAGTTCATGATTGGAGTCTAATTGACAATGATAGAGCACAGGCAAATACTGTGACTGAAAAAGCTGCTGGGAAGAAGCCAGTTAGATCAAGACCATGTAAGATGAAAGGAAAAAATACCAAATTAATGTTAAAAATATATTTTAGGATAATTTCAGCCTTTTAAAATGTACTTTAAAGTGTGTTATGATCCTGTTACCTAGGCAACCTAAAAATACACATTTTCTTACCTGTATCATAAAACTGTGAAATCCTTCTTCAGTACTATTTTCCAAAACAATGGTAGTTTTTTGAAGAGAATAACAAAGTACATGTCAGCAGATTTTTTTAAAACAAAAAAGTAAATATGGTGAAATGAAGTTTTCATTTGAGCCTCTTGTAATAAAATAATTAGGATTTTTTTCCCTCCATCTTCTAAATCCTTTAGGGTTTCTATCTTGTCGTTTGAGAAGCTCCACAGTTAAAATGTTGCTTTTGTTGAGGTTCATCTGCAAACTTGTTGATGCTCAGAATAAACAATGAAGAGACTAAGAATGCTCTGAACTGAGGTCTGTTGTCTTTACACTGCAAACACTACTGTTCTAACCAACAATCAAATCTGTATATTTTCTACACATCCAACCAGAACCAGGAAGTTGAAGTTGAAGCAAAAAGCAGCCCCCTGGTGGCTGGATCCAGTGCAAGTTTCAAGTCCCGCCCCCTCAATGTAAACAAATGTGACATTTTCCTAGCCTTGCGCTGCAAGATGGATTCTCACAAGATTTGGAGTTTTCCAAACCCACGAAAATCCATCTTGTACCACTTCAGCAAAACCGTCAATTTTGGTCCAAAAATTATCAAACCAATCATTGTGCTTTGGGGCGGGTGTTCAGGTATGATTGGCAGCAAGTGCCAGGCAGGCAAAGCAAAACAAACATGGCTGCTGGTGGATGTACGCATAAAAGCGGCTATTGAATCTGTTTTAGGAGAACCAGAGACAATTTCTTCATTGAAAAATCAGCAAAGGTAAGAACTTTGCACATTTCTTGATGGTAAAGATGTGTGTTTTACTAACAAATGGATTTGCAACAGCTCGATTTACTGTGATTGGCTAAAAACAAATCATCAAAAGCAGACACTTGCTGGCGTGTCCTCCAATCAGCTTAAAATATTATACCTAATGTCCCTCCCTTTTATAGACAGTTTCAAATGGAGCGGTTCCAGATGTATGCGTGTCCCCAACTCGACAAGTGGTGGGACTACACATACAGAGCCAGGTTAACGTTTTCCTGACTAGTTAAAATAAACCTCTGATAGATTTTTTTTTCTTAACCTTTTGCCAATGACTTCATGTTTTTGTTGGCATTTGTTTATTCATTGACTGGTTTGTCTGTTTGTTAAGATATCTCAAAATGTTACAAACAGATTTGGATAAATTTTTCAGAATGGGTTGGAAATAACCAATTAGATTTGTATCTGGATCCAAGATTTTTTTTGAAGAATTTGTTATTTCAACATCACTTTATGGTGGAAATGAGCTGCTTGGCAGTGGTTGACGCAGTCTGAGTTCAGGTGTTGACGCCTGTTGTTTCATGTTGTTCATACCTTGCTGCTGCATGTTAGAGTTTTTTTAGGTAATTAGGTTTTTGATGATTTAAGAACACTTTGTGTGTTTAAAGTTTACAGAGGCACTGGAGGAATAAGTCATTTATATCATAATTTCTATCTGTGACTTCATTACATATAAGACTGAAACAAAATACATTACTAGACAACACAGAAAAATCTCCATATAAATGAGAAGAAATTTGCAGTGATGCACATACAGTAGTAACTAACTGGACCCTTTACAGAGAGTTCTAATGAAAGGTAAAAATTTGTTATGACAGTAAAAATATTTTGAATATTTACAGTAATTTTATTTATGTTAGTTCTGAGACTCCCACCATCCACCATATAAAATGATGTTTTTTGCTTGTTGAGGCTGTTTCAGGCAAACCTGAATCAGACTAACTTGAGCCTTCGGACATAGTTTGTGATTTTTGTTGAGTTTTCTCTGTGATCAAAGGGAAATAGGGCAACTAGAAGGAAAATTATGTAAAGGGGCACATTTGAAGAATTGGGATAATAATCTAACTACAATTCCTGGCTTAATATAATGTAATTGATATAAATAATGCAACCTTTTTTTGTTTTATCCCTAATTAATATCCTGTTGCATTCAGCTTATTCTCTGTGTACACATGTGCCTTCTACTGCCACCCTCTTCCATGTGTCTATCTCACGATCTTGGTAGGAGAGTTAGCTGGCACTGCAAGACAGAGCAAACAAGGACAACAGCAAGTGATCAATACTTCACATACTCCCTCCTGTCTCTGCAAAGCCTTGCCGCCTACAGATGGTAAAATGCCACCAGCGTGAATATTCAAGATCTAAAGCTCTTGACGTTGGGATGCTCTTTGGCTTCATGTAGAGAAAAGGAAGAGAGGAAAGTCGTCTCACATAAGAGAGAAGGAAAGAGATCGAGACGCTCCTTCCGTCTTTCCTATTCCATCCCCCTACCCATCCATCCACCCACCCAGAGCTGTCTGACTGCGTCTCTACAGCCTCTTAACAGATAAGAGTGAGTGTTTTGGCTGCACTGTGTGAATCACTGAATAATGAAGGTACAGAACTCACTACATACGAAGTGACTAACAAAAGCTCCGGATATAAGCACACACTGGGCTTCAGCTCAGGGCTTCAAACACTTCAAAGACTATCACTGAGGGCACTCGTGGTGCAATCAGAAGGTTCTGAAGTACCATTTGGAGCAAAAAGAAAAAAACATTTCAAACTGGGTTTGTAAATCAATGCTGTCCGCTCAGGTTTCTTTTTAGCTACTGGTAAGGGCACCGTGTCCACCTGTTTGAAGCTCTGATTCTAAGAAACTGAAGAAGATAAAAGAGAATTTGAAACGTACTATAGAAAGTGCATCCACAAGGTGGGATATTCTTAGGATTTTAACAGGGGCATCAAGAAAATCCATCAGTGATGTATTTTTATTTGTTTATTCATCATGGGGGAACAGCTGCCTTGTTGAAAATTGTTGAAATCAAGGAGGGAAAGTCCACGTTTGACTTCAGAGGTAAAAATGTCACTTTCTTCAATTTAGATTATAAAGTCTGCCAGAAGGAAGAAAGTGTTGCTGATTTGGGTGAAAGGATGATGAATACCTTCCTGGGCTCCGTGAGGCAGCTGACAAGCCTGCCTAAAAAAAACACACCTCAAAATTGTTGTAAACCGCCATGACCTTAACATTTCAAGTGAGTCTTACATGCAAACCAGAGCAGTTATTTGTTGATTGTGCTGCACAACTTACAGGTTTGACGAAGTGATTTCACTTGTTAACATGGGATTGCTATCTTCCAGCACTGACCTAGATTTAGGTAGTAGAAAAAAAAAATCTCTGAGTGCTTGATGAATTTAATTTTTAAACAGGCTTAATTACAACATCATTACCTACATCAGGCCGTGTGCATCGGTCTAGCCATGATATCCGTTCATAAAATATACCATGAAAGCTGCTTGTGATAAACAGTAGAAGTGACACCTTGATTTCATAGCTGGATTTTATCTTGTCAATCAAGAGGAAACTCATTTGGAGCTTGTTTGAATTTGTGTCTGTCTGTTCAGACGCAGAAAACCTCAGTGACTGTGATAAAGAGGAAATTAAAAGCACTCCTGTTACTCGTCTTCTTTTGCCTACCTCATTTCCTCTCCCTTGTTCCAGCAGCCTTTGATGTAACGTCTGAATGTTTCTGCCTAGGATGGACACAGTGCACGGTATCACCTTGACAGTGTTATCTAGGGACAAATGTATCTACACGGAGAGAATATATTGCTCCCAAGTCTTCATCTCACAAATAGGCCCACATCCCTCACGTATTCAGACAAGGACCACATATATTTCAAAGGATTCAAAAGGGTGCATATACATATATATGCAGCTTATAAATTCAGAAATTGTTATATTTTAAAAAGGATCAGAAAAGGTGAGCAATCCAGTTAGAGTCTAGCTGCCTGAGGCAGAGAGAGAGCAGCCTGAAAGAAACTGGGACTATACAGCATGACAGTGCTAGTAGATAAAACAGTCTTTGCAGCTGGTTGATCTCATTTCTTTCTGAACTGCAGCGCTTGGCTCTGTGAATGAGGCAGAACCTGTGGTGGAGGCTAAGAGATAACATTTCTCTTTCATTACCCTCAAAAGCCAATCGCGATTTTAAAAAAATAAATAAAACGCAACATGTGGGATCAGATGGAGGATCAATAAACTACTAAAAGGTATAATGAGGTTCATCATATCACTGAAAAGCTAATTCATTGCTGAACAAAGTCACAGTTTTGTTGTTGTTTTTTCTTTTTTTTTAGTTTGATTTTTTTAGAGGATAAGTATGAAGAAAAAAAAACAATTTAATGTGTGCACCGCAGCTGTGTGAAATCACTCTGAAAGGCTGTGTCACCACACATGAATCACTCATCTCTCTTGAACAAGCTGGTGTATTTGCATATTGAGTAAAAGCAAAAAACAAAATGTTCTGTATGCAATTCTGAGGGGAAAATATAGCTGTTAAAAAAAAACTCCTTGCATATTCGTTCATGGCCGAGAACTCACAAAATCGTACCAGGAGCAAGAGGTTGCAGGCTAAAACAAAGCAAGTCAATCTGATTCTGAGGCATACACTGGCAAAGAACTGCACATTTTGTAAACATGAAACAAATTTGCCCTGCGGATACGTGAGGAAAAAGTTTTGGGGCTTGTGTTGACTGGCTGTCAAATAGATGCCATGAATCTTAAGTTTTTCAGAGGTTGCCACATTAGTTACCACAGCAACACATTCTGACACCACTATCACAAGGACATCTTTGGCAGCTTGCCACCGCTCATTCATAAGAGAGAAAGAAGAAAGTAACCGTGGGGGTCGGGTGGGGGGAGCGAGGTGCCATGACCTTATATTTTCTTATTATTTTAATATAGATATAATTGTTTCTATCTTACATACTGTAGCAGCTGCTATTTTGTAGATACACGTTAATTATATCTTCGATATTTATTTAACTTATCCTCTCACTGTTCTCTGCCTAACATAACAGAAAATGCAAATCTATATAAAATTTGTACACAATCTTGTCAGTTTTTCTAAAATAATAAGCAGTTTCAGCACTAGTTATCACCCTCAGCCAAAAGTACAGCATGTAAACCATTGAACACTCCGTGTAATGGGAATACTGGAAAAGGACAGTTATGTAAGGAGACACGAGTGGAGAGGCCAAAATTTCGTCTTTTCCCAGCTTCAGTAACAGACCATAATGTAGTTTGTTTTACTGATATTTCATGAAAGTATGAGCTAAATATTCAGAAAGGCTTAAATGAGCAAGTTATATTTGATAGTTTTACTGCTTTGTGTTTTCAAAGAAAAAAACATCTCAGATAGCTGTTTTTATTCAAGAAAACATTTATCCAAGCTAAAAAAAATGTTAATATAGTTTAACCAGTCAACTTCAGCCTTCTTGAGTTCATCCCAGCTCTTTTCTCCATTCATCTTTGATTCAGGCTAACTCAAACTTCAAAGGAAAATCTGATCATTAAATGATCACGAGTAAAAAAACTACCACAAGGAAGATGCTTTGAGGAGAGAACAAAATGCAAACTTTGCCCACGACTGATATTAGGAAGACTGAAAAAGTTATGACTAATTCTAATGTAAAATGTCAGAGGTTTGAAATCAGAAGTCATACCATTTAGATACAGATGAACAAAGTTTTTGTTTGATTTTTAAAATATGCACCGATATATTAAATACTAACTAAAGGGAAACATTTTTAAAAAATGTAATTTCCATATTTGAACAAGGGAAATAAAGTATTTACAGTTCTATTCATTTTTTGCTTTTATAGTTGTCTTCAGATTTCATGTGATCCTTTGATTTTCATTTATTATTTTTGGGCACACTGACAGAAGAACTCGCATGGCAATTGTACAGCGCTTATCCTTAACTGTAACAAGAAGCGACAAAGTCCTGCTGAGAATATGGAACAAAAAACAATCGCTCCATCCAAGTTAAAGGTTTATCTCTGCCTGTGAAAAGAACTGACGAACTGTTTAACAACATCTGCAGATCTGTGATTCACAAGCTCTGCTTTCAGTTGGAATCATCTTTACAGTTCTATCTTTGCATACACAGTCACGCTTTATTGAGCAATCAATCAAAGAAAAAAACATCTGTCTCTAAAAATGACGCTTCACTGTTTCTCACGCCGTCTGTCCTCTTCATTCGTCATCATTTGTTACATGCAGTAGCATCTCATTCAGTGTGGAGAAGCCCGATGACTCAAATGCTTCATTGTCATTTGAAGCTTACCTTTTATCTTTCAAACAAACTGCAGACTTGTGAATTTTTCGGATGAGAGTCATTCCTCCTTAAACCTCCTCTCACTGCTCAATGTGAACTCCATTTACATGTTACACAATGCACCAGTTGGGGATGTGCTGCTTTGTTTGACATTTCCATACTGGAGGACTTGAGTGAGACAGAAACAGAAGCCACTCATTTTGTACAACAGCAAAAATAATTTCATAAGAAAGCTTATGTGGACATGAGAGGACAGGCATCGATTTATCTGGAAGATTACAAATGGATGTTGTCAACAGCGATGCTTTCTCAGCTTTGAAATGTTGTTCGAGGTGTGACTGAGAGCCTGTTAATGGCTTGATTTGATTTGGGCGGAATTGGTAATGGATGTAAGTGAGGCTGATGTTTGCAGGTAAACATGTAGATCTTTGATTCCCTGTGCGGTGCAACCATCATAGTGTTTCCTGAGTGGAATGGATGTTGCTAAATATAGAAACCCTTGCGTTGTTGCTTTCTCTTACAAGCACTTTTTCTAAGCCAGGTTTTACATGTGAATGTAAATAGTCAAATAATTACTAAGTTGAAACTAATAGAAATTGAGATGTTACTGCCTTTAAAAGTGACTACAGCCCTACAGGTTTGTCTTGCAAGCAAAGAAACATGGAAACTTACTAATAAAAAGCTGTTGCCATCATTTATCTTTAAACCTTCAGACATCTATTTAACCTTCGAGGATTGATTCTGGCAACTTGGCATTGAAATTTCCAATTTTTTTAACAAGCATATAACATTAAATATTGATGAACATTTGTTTTAAGGTTTCCACAGCTAATAAAATAGCTTAAGTACAGCAGAACTTCCCTTGTGGCTAAATAATAAACAAGATTTTGACCCTTTGCTGTTCATCAGAATGATGATGCCATATATCCAGTCCTGTATGTACAAGATCTTGTGTTTGTTTATTTTTTGCCACAATTTTATCTATGGTTTCCAGGATCATGACTTTTATTTTGAGTTGCACTACCTGAATGTGCATTGAGAGCATACTTTCTGTCTATTGGTGTAAAAGGCTCCTGCATAAGACAATATGATTATAAGAGACAACATTGCCATGAAGTTGTGGACACTTTACTAAAAGTCTCAAAATCTAATACGACCCACTGGTAAAACCTTTTACTGCACATAAGCAGAAGAAATAGCTGATATCTTTCCATCAGTTGTAGATCCATTTTTTTAAAAACATGTATTTTTACAGAACTGTCTTTAAACACACTGGGTCTTTCCTTTTCACATCTCCAAAGAGTCAGCATGCTGTCTACGGTTTTAGAAAAATGTTCAGTTTTCCCCTGATTCTTCAACATTTCTGTCTCCAAAGAACAGACTAGAACTAGATAAAAAGACAAGCACTGAATCAAAGATAGGAGGTGGTCGGATAGAGATTCCTGCTCTCTGGAATAAAACACAAGCATTTATCTGTTTGGCACTTTACAGTTAATGCAGTTCCTTTTCCAAATTTGCCATCCACTGTTTCAGCCTTTATGCAATACAGCACATTTTAAATGATCCTACAATGTTCTTCAAAGGCTGCAGCTCTGTGCTCCTGGGTGGACTAAAACCCTTTGTGAGGTATTTTTATACAAAGTCATTAACTTTTTATGCCACTGTCGTTAAAGTATTTTATATTTAAATCTAGCAGTCTGGTTTTGGTTATATTGAAACACTCTTTAGTCATTTTATTTACTGGAAAAAGTTGTTGTTGATCTACTTTTATATTTTTTCCCGCTTTACTTTATTACACAACCATCTGCATGCTTAATTTTAACAGTTTTATATACAGAATATGAACTTTAATAAAGATTGTTGTCACAGGAAACAGCCTTACACGTTGGTGTACTAATCACTGGAGGCTTTAAAGAATCAGGAACCAGATTCTGCATTTTTTTAGGTTTTATTTATGACTTATTATAATTTCATCTCAATTATTGTGATATATTGTTTTTCTTTTTTTAAAGGAACCCAAGTGCATATTCTGAGACAGAGAGGATGAGATGAGTGTTTTCAATGATAAAACAAAGTGTAGAAGTATTTACAGCAACTGGAGAAAGAGGTTAAGGCAAGAAATCAGAGAAGCCACAAGACAAGTGAAAAGAGTAGACAACCATACAAAGCACTAAAGAATCCAAGGAGTATATACTGTATGCAGGGAAGGGTTACTAATAAATGAAAAACAGGTTTGCTGGTTACAAATAAACCCCTCCTTTCCACTGGACGCGTAGCGGTTCGTAGTGTTTTGCTTGCAAAATCCGAAATCACGGGAGAATTGCAAAATCATGAATGATTTCATCAGTACACACAACAACAAGCAAGGAGAAAGACAACAACATGTATCCAGAAGGTATTTGGTTTATTTTCACACCACCTACAGACTTCAAATACGTCACAGGTAATGTATTTTTTTTGTAGTCAAGAAAACTGAAATCTGCACGTGTCCTTTAATTTTGAAACTTCCGGGTATGAACGCCTGATTTCCTGTCTGGTTCAAACTAAACTGCTGAGCCTGACACGTTTTAAAGGGGTTATGTGTACAGGCCATGACACTACACTTCTGAGACGCGTCCCATTCGCACTGCTTCACGACCTGGTGGAAACGGTCCCACTGACTTTAATGGCAGCTATCAGCCGCTTATTACGCTTCACTGATGTTACACACCCATTACGCATCCGGTGGAAGGGAGGGGTCAGTGTGATAGGCAGCGTGTAGGACACATAATAAATTGATAGGAAACAGTGAAGAAAAATCTAATAATATGAAATAAGAGAAACAATGAATCAAACTAGTAGCTCAAGAAATCAAAAAGTGACAAATCTTGATCTTAAAACCAAACACCTAAAACCCCTTTGAAACTCTGAAGGACTCGGACTTTCCTGAGTGCCACTGTTTCCAGTACTGTTTTCTTTTGATATTTTTTTCTAAACTTACTATTATCTGTTGTTTCTGGCAGGTGGTGGGACACTGTTTAAAGGGTGAGGTCGTTCTGTCACCCTCTAATACTCTCACCATCCTTCTGAAACTCTCATTGGTGGGCGGGCAGTGGGTGCAGTGACTAATCTGAGGTTAGCCATGTCCTCCATGATCCACTGAAAGCCCATATCCCTCCTGCGCACCTAGCATGATTTAATGATTTAAATGTTATGCTGACATAAATTAGCAGAAGTTTCTGAAAATTTTACTCAACACTGTGTCATTCTTGGCTGTAATTCCACATTTCACTCTAGAACAAGTCTTTTTTCTATTTATTCAGTATAATAATATATGACTCAGTGAAACAATTTGAAAGAAACAAAAGATAGTGCTTTAATTTTAGGAATTGTGTATGATAAGCAGTGATAATCCTGCTTTTATTAATTAAGACAAAAAAGAACCATGGGAATTGGTAAATTCAAGAACTTATGTTGATTATATTTCATCCAGAAAGACTTTATAAGTCAGTGTCTACATTGTCTGGCAAAACCACTTGAGGAGTTTTATCTACGGTTTCCAGCAAGCATGTTTTCAGCAGACCAAACAGAGAGACAAGACAAAGATGGATGAGAGGAAAGCAAAGGAGGAGAAAAGGCTGGGAAGCTGTGTTTGGAAACAGAAATGCACTGGCAATAAAAAAGAAGGGGGGATGAAGTCTATTTTTAGGTTTGCACAACACAGGAGACAGGGGGACTTTTCTCCTCCTTTCGACGTTCCCTCATTTCCCGCATTCCTCCTTGGCACGTGCAACATACGCTCAGAACGGCTCTGTGTGCCCGGAATACCAATAAGAGAGAAGCAGCTGGATACTGGCAGCCTGACGTTCTTCTGCCTTCTCCTGTCTGCAAAGCCAAGACAAGGACTGGACGCCCAACAGGATATGCACACATCAGTCATTACAGGGAATAAACCCATAGGGGCTTGATGGAAGTGACACTTTAACCACAGAGTGATGGTAGTGATGGGGGATAAACTCTCAAGAAGTTTCATAACCACAGCTATGTTGAGAGGTTCAGAATGAGGAGATTATATTTGATCCGACAAAGAAAAGATGTCATAATCTAATACTTATCCTACTAGTTTACAAAAAAACTAAACTTTTCTCAGCCCTGCCATGATAATCACAAACACTGTTTACTGATAATCCAACTTTGTAGATAGAGTTGTTGCATTTGAGGCCATGGTAGAAGTGCGATTGCTTAAATTCATACATCTATACTTGGACAGATCCAATAATGGAAAATTTCCTCACTGCCACTGTGACACATTCACCCACTTGCTCTAATACTGTTTCATGTACACAGAGGTTTGCTGACACAAGCAAGGAAACTGTTTGCCAATAGAGTCTTTGAAATGAGTAGAGGCCATTTTCAGGCATATTTGGATGTTTTTCTAATACAGTCATTTTTCACTCTTTCTCAAGGTTAGACAAAGTTTATATTTTGTCCTGGACATTAATATTGTGTGAATGTATTTTGTTCCTCTGTGATGGGGTTTTATTGGATGAGGAGAAACACTGATAACAATGTGCAATCCCTGCACAAACATTGCTCTGAAGCTTTTCAAAGACTGAGCAGCACATGTTCAAATGTGCAGGTGTTTGCTAACTCATAGCAAATCCAGACACAAACATGTGCATGTATAAACCATCAAATTCTGTCACTTTGCTAGCTAAGGGGGTTCTGGACACATAGTGGAAGTTTTGAGATAATTGCATTTGACAGACTGCTGCAGCAGTTTTCATGAGAATCTGATCAAAACAGCCACTGGCTATTACCATAACAGAAACAAAACAGGGGGCAGGGGAAAGCACAACTATTGCACATGTGAGTGTGCACAGGAATTCCATCACTCAATTAGCAGAGGAGATGTTGTCAGGAGTCCGTGTCTGAGAGTCAAGAGGAGTGAAATGATGGAAACGCACAGATGAACATATTAGAAGTGATTTTGTTGTTTGTTTTGTTTTTTTTAATCTTGGCTTTTAGCCATATTATGCCTGGGGGGGGGGGGAATAAAGTATATGAAACATTGCTTTAGAAGGAAACATTATGGCACCTTGCATTAGCTGCTATCCACAGCTGTTGTGAATATTTTCATCAGCATGCAGACAAGTATGTTTATATCCTAGTTTATTGAGCTAGCAGCAAATCATTCCTTACCATTTACATACTACACTCAAGTTATAATATTATATTATTTTTCAAGTATTTGTCATGACTCAGCTGATATTCCAAATTTAGACCACCTGAAAGGTGTTTGGAAGTTTACGCCTGAAACTAATTGAAGCTGTTCTGATGAAACATTTAAAGAACCAGAAAAGGAAATTCAGTTTATTTTCCTTCAAGCAATTCATGAGATAGCAAAGCCTTTCAACCAGCAATACTGTAAGTTACTCTTATCACAATTATTTCCTATTTTTTACTAGAAATATGTAAAGTTAAACTGTAACTGTATGCGTGTGCTGTTTACACAGCATCCAAGCAAACTGAGACGTTTTGTTCTGCAGAATTAGCATTTGGCATTATGAGTGTTTTGTCTTCCAGCAGAATTAACAAAGCATCCAATGTGTTTCAAAAACAAAGATTAGTGTTTGCATTTCGTTTAGGGTTAAAAAAAACATGATAATTTCTTGATATTTGAGACCAAAAACAGAAAGAAGCAGCAGCAAATTGAGTCAAAATGGCAAGCTTTGCATATAAAGCTGCTCCGTGCATGGCAATGCCTGCTAAGCTGAACTAATAGTGCGCAACTGTGAAACTCAGTAGGCTGCAAGTAGAAGCAGCTCAGCGTATCAACCTGCAAGCTGGGAGTGTGTGTCTCTGATTAGCTCAGATGTGTTCAATTTTAGATGGAAACTTTGTCAGTTTGGCGCAGGAAAACGCATGTCTCAAAAGTGTGAAAATGTCCCACTCTGTTGCCTGATTTTTCATATTTTGGCTGTATTGGATTTGTGCATTGGCACTGTGTAGCGGCAGGCTAATCACTGAGATGTGATTGCTTCTGGGAGAGCAAACCTTATTGTCGAGAGGATCGCAGAGCTGCAGCGAGACAGTCAGGCGTGCATTCGCAGTTACAGTTACAGTCGATTTGGATGGAAAACGCCACAACCAATGATTGTTTATTTAGAAAGAGCTCCCAATAAAGCTGTGAGTCACAAATGAATCACTTTGCACAGGAGGACAGATTACTGTGCTCTAGTGGGATCTAAATGCATTCCACTCTCTTCTCTCTCTATGTGAGGATAAAAGCTGACTGGAGTGGCAAAGGGCTGTGATGACTTCAAAGAGAGGCAAGGGATGTGAAGAAAAAGAGGTGGATGGATGCAACTCTAACAGGAAGGGGGGAGGTTAGAGTGCATGTGTGCATGTCAGGGGCAGCGCAAAAAACAAAGAGAAAGTTAGTGTGATCTTGTGAGCATTTGAGAAACATCAAAGACTAGAAACTGAACAAAAGAGGGCATGAGAGTGGGAGGGGAGAGTTGGAAGGAGTGGAGGTGGATAAAAGTGAGCGTGTGAACGTAAAAATGACAGACAGATGGAAACCAGGATAAAGACGTTCTGATGGAAAGAGGTGTCTTCACAAGCTGGCAAAGACAAAGAAACAGAGAAATGTTGAAGTAAAAGTCAAATAAAGACAACACTCGACTTCAAACTGTCAGATTTCAGAGCACACAGGATGATAAAGCATAAAGATAACAAGATTTCCTATTTCTGCATACTTTTACTGACTTGACATGAAAATATAATTTAAGTTTATTTATTTGATTCTTTAGGATATTTGTGCTGAATGAAATTATTTTTAAATAAGCAGGTAAATTCAAAAGAGCTGTCATAATTTAATCTCTAATGTTTTTATTTTAAAAAATTCCTCACTTTTAAAAATAGTTGCTGTGTTTAAAAAAAAAAAAAGTGCAACAATTGTCACCTTGTCGCAGTTGCGGTTCTATCCAAAGCGTTCAAAATGTGATTTGACGTTGAGAATCTGAGAGGGATAAAACTGCAAAATGTGAGGGAGGTAGAGTACCAAGTTTCCAAAACAAGCAGACACAACGCCTGATACTTTAAGAAATAGACACAAGCAGGCAAGTGGGAATTTATACATTGACGACGGTGTGTGGGAAGGAGCTAAGCTTCACAAGAAGTGACTGGTGAGTGTGTTAGAAGTAGACACTGCATGGGCACGGTTTGGATGCAGATGGTGTGTGCAGCGATGAAGGGCGAAGGAGATGGGAGATATAAAGAAGGAGAGAGCAAGGACGCAGGCTTTAATATTTCACATGAATACACAAACACATTCTGAATATGAATATTTCAACATGATACCCCTCTTTTATATTTTGTTTAAAGCTTATCATCGCTGTCCACACCGAGACCATCACACTGTTGATAGCAAAGCATACTGCAGCAGATCTAGTTCAAGGCCTTTTTATAATCTTTTTGCAAACGGTTGAACTTAAATTAAATAACTAGACTGAGGCAATGCCTGAGTCAGCCCCTATCTTAATGCACAAACATCCTTAAAGCATTATATAACGCTGACAGACACGCCTAAAGGCTCCAGTTGTGGCAGACATATTTAGTTACGATAGCTTAAAGGAACCATCTCTTCCCTTTCCTTACAGAGATGCAGAAGCTATTACATTACATCGTTGTGTTCTTTTTATTTACATACAAGAATAACTTGGTGCAAATGCATTTGCTCCTGAATACGCTGAGTCATCCGACACTCTGTTCCAAGTTGTTTACAATAAACCAGTTCATATCTGTATCATTTAAAACTCGACTAAAATTAACTCAGATTTAATATTAAACAGATGGATTTCTAATTCTAGCTTAGAGCAAGAAAGTAATTAAGAGGGTTTCCAAAAGTGAGCTTGCAATGTGCCTTTTAGCATCATCCTGCTTCAACACAACACTTTAAAATCTTTAAAATCTTCTTTCTGTTCTGCCCATTAACATGTATACATACATACATATATTTATTGGGGTTGTCAAAATTAACACGATAAAAATGCGTTAACGCAAAGCCCCCTTTAACGGCGTAAATGTTTTAAACATGCAATTAACGCACAGGCTTCTGTAGTTTTGCTTTGCCCTTGCACACACACACTGGTCTGTTGGCCCTCCTGGCAATCCGTAGTCTGTGAGGTAAATGACCCCCCCCCCACCCTTCCCAAAATATCACTTTGGTTTTATGACGGCATCTGTAACTGAATGACTTTTGGAGATGTGAGGTGGCTGCAGTTTTGACATATCTGAAACCAGATGTTACCTGTTATCTTAATTGTGTTGCCACAGTTATTTTGTGCGTGACTCGTTAATTATTTGGTGATTTAGAAAACAAACTGTGGGTCTGTTTAAGTTCGGCCCAGTTTGCAATAGTTTTTTCTTACATTAAATGTGCTCAGTAACAGAAGGATCAGTACTGCTGACGGGCCTGTTGTGACAATCAGATAATTAAATTTAATACTCCTGAAATACAGTTTTATAATTAACATGATGCCCCATCCCAACTTAAAAAAATGAAAACGAGAACATAACTTTAATATTTAATAAGTTGAAACTGTTCCCTCGTTAATGCCTTTAATATGATCTTAAAGTGATTCTGTTACTAAATAGGTTTTACAAAAGAGTTTGAGCTTCTTTAGAAACAGGGTTGTAATAGAATACAGCAGGAGGATAATTCTCTGCTAATGGTTGCAGATTGTCACTTTTATGACTCTGACTCGCAGCCCAAGATCATTTATTATCAACCAAAACAAGCTACAATCTCTCAGTGCTTATTGACTTAAATGAAATGTGATTTTAAAAAGTATCCAGATGTTGTAAGACACTGCATCTGATGATGCCACTTTTCCTGACTGGTGTATAGAGTTTTGAAACAATCCCAGTAGCACATGTCTTGCGTTTCTTTCTGTTATAAAAGGTATGAGTGCGCAGATTTCTTCTACTTCCTTCAAAGGCTGTAAAAACTCCTGCAGTGAAGATATGAGTCTATCACCGTCTTCAAAAATTATGTGCAATTCACAGCAATTATTGCATCTCAAGCTTTCCAAATTCTGAGTATTTACAGCTATTTTTTTGTTTCTGCTGTAATGATTTCTCTCCTTTCTTTGTGTAATTATACCAGGCAGCTATCAAACTCCTTGATTCTTCAGTGACATGTAACCACAGGCTGGTCTCAAATATTCCCTTTATGTGTGTGATCATTAAGATTCGCTTAAAGTGACATTTTTCTACAGACAAATTAAATTTACGATGGCACTCAAATCATGAAGCTAAAACTCCTCTCATAAACTTGAGACAGGACACTTGTCAGAATCATAATTCAGTAGTCTAATAGTCCTAATTAGTTCTGCAAAGACCCTCCCCTTTAAAAAAAAATTAAAAATAGGTCAAACCTCTCAGGAGCAGGCATTAGTCAGCGTGGATCCAACTAGCAGGCAGGTAATCAGTAATTATTAGTCTGAAATGAACCACTATTAGTGCTACTGTTTGTAAATGACATCAAAATCTATCAAAGATTCTCATCAATTTATATTAGACTTCCAAAACCACCTTCAGCTGAGGATAAATAAGACTGAACTGAAAAACAAATTAAAAAAGGAAAGCTGGAACTCTGCCTAGATTTATTCTAGAGCAGCAACCCTGATGCCAAAATAAAGAATCTTAGTGTGAAGAAGATTTGTGTTGTCTCTAAAGGCTGCTCTCGTTTCAACTGTCATTAATTAGGATACTTCTTCTGCCAATTTAAAGTAAATTATATTTATAGTACACGTGTTTGTTATTTATGTTGTTACAAATAATCTATTCTTCACTTATTCTGTTTGTTGTTATTTAAACTGAATACAACACACTATGACTCATCTGTTTTAATGAGGAGTAATCAATAAATAACTCCAGGTTACTTCCTTTATGAAAAGATACCACATGACCAGGTGAATCATTTCACATTGCTTGTGCAACATTCTGGTACCGATGTGCTCCAATGCAGGTATAAAGGATACGTTTGAAATGCTTAAAGCCATAAACAGCAATTTCCCTCCTTATATTGTCTGCAAAACACCTCCCCAATTTTCCACAACAGTGTGTGCAAAAAAAAAAAGAAAAATGCGTGTTTACATCCACAGGAAGTGAAATGGCCCGACTCGCAAGCTGACACGCAAAGAGGCCTACTTCACAAACAAAGATTTTGTCTCTGATCTGGCAATTATAGATCATCCCACCTCAAGCCCCCTCTTTCTCTCCATCTTTTTCTCGGTCTTAGTGATCTTCTGATTGCACGCTGAGGGAGACAAGCAGTACAAGAACCCTTCAATCTGGCTCTCAACAGAGAAAAATCTGAAAGTGTATTCAGTTCCTTCTCCTTTATGACTCATGGACAATGTAAGATAGCTGGAAAATGATACTGATAAAAAGGCAGGCTGATTTGATGCTGTTTAGCAGATGCAGATTAGACCTAAAATGAAAAAAAAATGCCCTACAATGAGAGGATTTTTGTCAAATTTGTGCCAATCTAAACAAGGATCATTGTAAAAAGCTCTGACCTTTTTTTTTGTTGAATGATTAGTTTCCTGATGCCTGAGGCAACAGTTTTCTAGAGGCAAATAAGAACCTGTTTTAAGCTGCAAAGTGCTTAAAATGCTTTAATTTAGAATCACGCTTTCTGAAAATCTATCAAATTCTATGAAACTACAGCATCATATACACATATCAGCTGCTTGTTTAAATTTTGCAGCACCACTTTTAACTAATTTAAGGAAATTTAACAGTGATATTATTCATAATAATGAATTTACATCATATAACTGTCTTATATAACTGATCTGTTGCAATGATGCAAAGCAGAACATTTTATCCTTGTAAAATAATTCCTTATGCATCCAGTTAATTAACAGGCAGTCGTGTAATAACAGAAATGCAAATTTAGTTAGAAAATGATGAAAAATTATCCAACATAGCATGTCAGTGTTACAGCCATGAAATGTCATGTATTATTTCTTTATGTGGCATGAAATCAATTTCCGGATTCTGCAACGTGGCGATGATTTGAGGCATATTTACCTCAGGAGACTAGTTTATGTTCCACCAGTAGTTTGGAAAGATTAATACATGAAAGTCACAATAAATATCTACTATTCATAATACATTTATTTTAAATGTGACTATAAGGAGATGATATACTGAAAAAAGAAGATCCACAGGATCATAGATTGTTTTGCCATCATTTTTACATGCAGAGCAAAAGACAAATAACAAACAAATGAATGTATATTGTCGATACTCTGCTGTGTTGACTGAAAATTTAAAAGCAAAAAACAATCCCTGATGTTCTCAAAAGCAAAAATAGAAAAAGAACAGCAACTATAGAGAACAGGATTAATGGCTCTACACAGATATAGAACTAAAACTGGCAGCTGGAAGACCAATTACTGGATACCCTTCGGCAGCTTAAATGTAAATAAGAATCAGCTGATGTCTCAGCTGTCAGATAACACACCGCAATGAAAAATCTGACTCTCATTTAACAATATCTTTATAGAGGCTCAAAGCTGACAAATTTCATAAATAAGATGATCATCAGCAGGACTAATTATTCTCTAAAACATAAAAAATAAGATGTATTACTTAATTTAAGTATAAATAATAGGAGATGCAATAAAAGTTTAAAATTGACCCCAAAATATCTATATAAAACGGCAAGAAAATACCAGTGATATATATTGCAACTTAAAACTGATTTTTAAAGATTATTACACACTAACACTTGATTTTAAACACACACATGCTTAGAAACACACAAACAAAGACACAAATACAATCACTGACACACACAAAGTGCTAGCTAGTGAGAGATGTTCCTCCGTCATGCGAGTGGCTGTGAACCAGAGCGGTTCTAGACTTGCATAAAAAATTCAGAACTCTCTCTTAGCAACATTCGCCCTACATACAGCACTCACACACGTCACATCATAAGGAGAAATTATAAAAGGTTTTCAATTCAAATTTTAGCTAACAAGTCAAACCATGCACAATCACATATTTATTACACTGTTTTCAAGTAAGGTGTCTGAGTCCAATAAACAGGCGGCGTCTCGTGTCTTCTGAGCAAACAGGTCAACATTTAAGCTCTGCCATTTATTTTCATTAGACTTTAATGACCGATACGGGGAAATGAATAGAGGAGAGAGTGAAAGGATGTAGTTGGACTCCCAGTAGAAACACTATCAAACCACTATCCGCTGACCTCGACAATAAAAATCCCTCTGCTCGTATTATATAACACTTCTACTACTAAACAGTACTCACACATTGTCAGACACTGAGTAAAAATGTGGCTAGTTGCTCACTTTCAGCCTTTCATCATCTTTTTATATGTGTATTTATGGTATTGACGTGCAGGAGGTCTGAGCATCAAAAGAAGGGCATGAAAGCAAGTTTTCCACTTGAGATTTCACCTCATCTCAGAGTGATCCGGTCAGAGTGGGTTGCATCACCTCTGCCGAGCTATCTCCATCTGAAAAGTCTGGAGTCTTGTTCATCCTGGAGGTTCTTCTTTATGCAGACAGTTCTTCCTGTTGTAATTTGCGTTAAAGCACAGATCAGGGGAAGATCTAAGCTGTAGGCATTTATGTTTGAGTGATAAAAATAAAATATCGAAATACAAACATTTCGTGTTTCTGCTGAAAGAACAATCTCAATGAGTTCCACAGATTCTTTCAGTAAACAAAAATAGCAGTAAAACATGTAACCCCATTGCACAAATCCAAATTATCTTCATGGGATTCAAGTGGATTTCTATGACTTAGCATTTTTCAACTACATGCTGCGTGTTATAATAATCCAATTCAGTGACACAGTCCTTTCACAGTCCCTGCAAATACACAAAAAAGAGCAAACAAATCCCATCAGTGTCTCTGTTACACTAATATTTGAGTCTTTTTGTTTCAAAGTGTGAAAATGTGTGACCTCCGAAAACAGCAAGTATTACCTCCTGCTACAGCAACATACAACACTACCAGCTCTGTTCCACTTAACACAGTGTAAGTGATGTGAAACAGAGTCTATGATATAATACTAACCATATCTTCTTGTGTGCAGAAGAAGTTGTAGATAGGAGATTTAAAAATTCTGTCAGAGCTTGAGTCACCCACAAATAAGACAATCAAATGATCACATGCCCCCATACAACAATTATGGAAATATCTAATAATCTTGCAGGTCCCTGCTCATGCTGAGATCCAGCGGCACTTAAGTATGAAGAATTACACTTTGAAGAAGGAACAAAACATGTTTTACATTAAGATGACAGCAGTGCCACACTAAAACGGGGATTGGCTGGTCTTTGAATCTGCAAAGATGAACGTAGTATCCAACACAATTGATAAATGTTTTATTTTTACATACACAAGATTTAATCAAGTAGCCTTCAGTTGTTTGTTTCTCTCACACTGACTTAAAATGATTACATTGAAACGTTTAAATAAATTTATTTGTATCTGGCCACCATGAGTAAGCGGAAATTATTCTAAAGGCCAAAAATGTCCTTAAAACTCTGCAGACACATTATTTAGTTTGATATACATTTATATTCAGGAGCGAGACAATTCCACTGGATTGTTGTGCTACATATTGTATGTAAACATTCATCTGGTTGCTTGTTTGTGGATCTACGTGTGTTTTTTTATGTTAATTACATAATTGACTGTGTTCTGCCACTAAATCCATCCCTTTATATTTCTACCCACATTATCTAACTTGTGTCTTATTTTGCTCAGAGACTGACCAACAAATTCAAAAACATCCGCAGTGACAAACTTGTGTCTCAGTTTTTGTTTGTTTGCTTATCTCCATGGTGAAATTACACAATACAACAACTGACAAGTTTACTGAATCATTATCATTCTGTTAAACTGTCAAATATGAATGAACTATTTGGATTTGACAACTAATTGGGAGCAAAAAGGAACATTGTTAGTTGATTTCATCTGATCACATGGAACTAAAACTGCACAATAAAATCAAGTTCAACAGATTTTTTTTTTTAGTGCACCGGGGAACTGAATCCTCTCCTGGTTGAAGCAAAAGCAATTTTCTAAATGGCTTATTTGTGGGTTAATCTTAAATCGGGCTTCACAGTTTTTGTCCTAAGGGAAGAAACAACTGGAGCAACATAAATGTACGCAAGAAGCTGCAGACGTTACGTTGCATGTGTATATTTTTAACTTAACTTTCTATAAGAAACTAGACTAAATAAATGTTATCTTCCATGCAGATTATTATCTCATTAATCTGTTTAATGTTGGAACGGTGACGGATTAAGGCCCCTCAGCAGTGGACCATTTCACTCTCTCCCCTTCTCTTAATTATCTAATGTAGTAACAGATTTACCAGTGAAGAAATACACCACTAGCAGTGTAATGAACAATGTTTCAATAAAAAACACAAGAACCCGACAATAAGAAAGGATATATGTATATGGTCTGTAATTTAAAGTATATGTGTGTTTTTGGCTCGAGGTGAAGTCTCGTGTGTGAAAAGGAAACAAACATTATATATTTTTATTAACCGCAGAGACAGCGTGGTCTCTTTTCTTCTGTAGTCTTACCATTAGTTTTAGCAATTTCCATCTCACACCTCATAGTCAAGTAAAATTGATACAACAGCATCGTGCACGCTCCCACTCCCTCATGCACGCAAACTAAAAATAGCAGCAGCCTTACCTTTCTGTACACTATCATGTTGGGGGATTCATCCGCTACCCCGTTGGTCCCCTGCCCGCCGCTGTTGGTCTGTGCCATGATCCAGTGAGTAAATCTGTCACAGGAAATGTCAGGTGCTCCTGTAATGGACAGAGGGGATATTTTGGCCCATCAGAGGAACAATGTCGCCTCAACGTGACTTGTCCTTACCTTTAGCCAAGAGGAGAATTATTGTCAATACTTGTGCCCTGGATCGTGTTTCAACACATTTGGCATTTTCGTGTCAAACCGATGTGCAGACCTTCCAATTTGGCAACACGTATTTTACAAGGTCTCAGCAAGGACATTGTTTAGGAAAGGTGGCTGATTTTAAAGCAATTCTAACCTGCACGATGCAAGTTATCTGTCAATTGGGCAAAAGTTCTTGTTGAAAAACAGTAAGTACTATTTATTAACCTACTGTTACTGCGTTCTCTGATGGTGAAAATAGGAAGGATATTTTACAATTTGTTGACACACAGCATGACACCTATTATAGGTGCATCCTATTACTAAAATGGAAACATAAGGTTTCAGAAACCACAAAGACCCTGGCAGCAGTAAATCCAGTGGAACACATCATCCCTGGAGGAGGCAAGACACTCTCCATGGCAGCTTGGATACATTCATATAAGTGGAAGAGGCACGTAGTCAAAATGTGCAAGAGTTTGCTATTGTACCGATATCGTGATGCAGATACATCATTTCCCCCCTCCCCTTGACACCCACACGGCATCCTTGCAAGGTTTAGTCTGCAGATAGATAGCCTATAGCATTCAAAGAGCGAAGTCATCTAACCTGCTTTTACTATGAGGCCGTATATCGCTTTTATATAGTGCTTTTACATCCCCGAGCCGATGTGCTTTCAGCACTCCGGACAGCTACCGTAAAAAAACGACTACATGAAAACGTTTTTTTTTTAAAAAAAAAAAAAAGAAAGAACACGCGCCCCTTATCCTGTTCTTCCCTCGAACAGCGCGTAAATACACAGAAATCTCAGCCGAAGAAAACGGTCACCGAAGAAGAAGAGAGAGGAAGAGGAGGTTTACCTGTAAAAACAAGCAGCCCGCTTTAGGTCTCCTGAATCCTCGCAGGGGTGGAAACCTGGTCCTTCGAGTTCAGAGTGTCAACTGGCAGACATAGGAATGTGAGGGGTATGCATTTGCAGCGCGAGGAAGCAAACATTCGGCGGACACTCGGTGTATCGTACAGCACTGGCTCACTCTCCTCTCCTCCCATCAGAACGATGCTCACAAGCACGGGCGCGTCACCTCCGAGCGCCGGGAGCGCGCACCTGTCCATGACCAATAGCGTGTGAGGAATAAATTACAACCGGAGACGTACGGTTATTTCTACTGCTCAGATTTTACTATAATTCGCTAACTGAGACTTATCTGAACGCAACGTACAAATAAAATCAGATCTGAAGCTTTTTGAATACATTAAGCAGAAGAAAGGATCACAATGGTTTGTTTTTGAAAAAAGAAACTTGAACCTGATGGAAAGTCTCAATCCATTGTTTTATAATGGTCTTTTTTTAATTTAAGGGGGAAACTAACAAAATAAGTGCATAACATGAAATTACTATAAATGTTGTTACTATAAACCATTTTTTTCTCATAAAAAATGTGATACTTTGTTGTTAAAATAAATCACCAATACTTCAAGATTTATAAATTCCCCACAAATTGCATCATTTACTCAAACTGATATACATAACTATTGCCAAAGGTATTGGAACATCTGCCATTACTCTCACATGAACTTTAATGGCATTCTCAGGGTTTGCCCACCCTTTATGGCGTTAACAGCTCCAACTGGTGTAGCTGGGGTGGCTATAGCTTAAAGGAAGAGTGGCTGACTGCCAACTGGACATTTGCCATGATTCTAGCCTTTCCAACCATGTGTCTCCCTTAGAACTTTCTTGAAAAACTGTTTTTTTTTTCCCAGTGGGATCTTTCAGGCAAAACATTAAGTAAGAAGTAAGAAGAAATAAATAATTAAACCCTATAATGAGGCTTTCTACAAGGCTAAAACCGTGTTTATTGACATTTTTTGACTAGAAGCACATTGTGAGGTCATGTACTGATGTTGGACAAGAAGGCCTGGCTCGCAGGCTCCACTCTAAATCATCCCAGCCAGTGTTCTGTCAGGTCGAGGCTTGGAGTCTGTGCAGTCCAGTCAAGTTCCTTCATATCAAATTCACGTGTTCATGTCTTCATGCACCTTTCTTTTACATCAGTGCTCAGTCATGTTGAAACAGTATGGTGCCATTCCCTAACTGTTGTTGTCCAAATTAAAGCATACTCAAGCATTAAGAGTTCCTTTCACTGGAACTAAGGGGCTAAGACCAACTCTTAAAAACTAAACCCCCACCATAATCCACCCTCCACCAAACTTTACACTGAGCATGATGAAGTCAGACAAGCTCTCTTGGCAACAAACAAACCTAGAGTCATCCATGAGATTGCCAGAGAAGTGTGAATCATCACTCCAGTGAACATATTCCTGCTGGTCTGTGTCCAGTGGCAGCTTGCTGTACACCACTGTACTATAAGGCTTGGTGCAGCTGCTTTGCCACTGGAAACTCTTGAATATCTGTACAAACTGTTCTTGAGCTAATCTGAAGGCCACGTAAAGTTTAAAGGTGTGTAGCTACTGACTCTGCAGAAAGTTGCTAAGTTCTGCACACTGCGCAACCAGGCTCTGACCTGCTCAGCTAGTTTATATGGCCAACCACTTTGTGGCTGAGTTGCTTTTGTTCTCAATCATTTACAATTTGTTATAAAGTTGAACATAAAATATTTAGTAAGGAAACTCAACAATATGGAGGGGTTTTGCCAGAAAAGTGAAATAGAGAGGGGTCCAACTTTAAAGTCAATGAGGTCCAAGAGAATCAATTTTGAATTCTTTATAGCTAAAAAAGATATTTAAAAAATGCAAGACTCAGCAACTAAAAATATTTTTTCCTTAATTTTCTTAATACCGTTCAGTTTCCCTCAAGACCAGACAAAAAAACTGTTTGCAAACGTAATTATGTAATTCACAGTCACAATGCTGATTTTAAATTTTAAAAATCTTCAACTGTTGCAGTCCATGGTTTTGAAATATGTAGTCCAGGCGTGAAAGATGGCAGATGTGCCCCCCTCTTTGTGTATATCTGCCTGATCTTACTTATGTCCTCTTTAGCTCTTTCAGGGCTCATGGACTTCAGAACATTGACCAAACAAGCAGTCCATCTTCCTGTGAGCTGCAGAATTTTAGCACAGCCTTCATACATTGTCATTACAACTTTGCATATGTAAAAACTCAATAATATAAAAAGCAATGGATATTAAAATCATGACCAGTTTGTCTGATGTCTGTATCTCATGTTATGTTTACACATTTTTATTCCCTCAGTGTTATCTGTAAGGTTATTTAACACAATACTTTTATGGAATATAAAACATGTACATCACCATAAAAAACAATTAAAGTTAAACATGAAATAAGAATTTTGAATAAATAAATTCACCCAATGTTACATAAAATATTTGTATTGTATAACAGCTAGTATCTATGTTTTATCAGGACTAACATAGTCTTCTGGAATGAAATGAATGTTATCATAAAATAAGGCATCATAATGTGTTAACCCTAGCTTTCCTCAAGTGGTTTGTTCTTTATCTTTATTTTTCTTTTAGGAACATTTCGGTGCACTGTCAGTTTAAAAAATACTTTGTTAAAAACTCCAGCTCCCAGAATGCACCAGTCCAATCGTCGTCGTTGAACAAAAACGCGGAAACAAAAGGACAAAACAGTTTTTCTAAACAAATAACGAGTCGGCAGAAAGTGACCGCAGTTGTAGCTGACAGCTGTCAGGATTAGTATTGTTGCTTCTAACATCTCTTCTGAAAAACTTGTGATGGCGCTGAAAAGAATACAGAAGGTGAGAACAGTCGTTTTTTTCTTATCGTACAAAACGCGTCTTAAACACGATTTTCGTTACATCTTTAAACGACTGTTACATGATTCTAAGGTAGTTTTGCAGATAACAAATCACTCTAGGCCCTTTAACTAACTAAATAAATAATGTCCTTTAACGTCCCACATCCTGTCGATGGGTAGCCTATATACTGAACCAAGTAAACAGGAAGAGCGTTATGAATTCCGTGATTGTATTAGCTGATTCTTGACAAAGTCTGCTTTTCACGCCCTTGCTTTCATTTTGTGCTTTAATGAAATGTTGAATCGAAAGATAACTTTTATGTTAAATAATCGGCCTTAAAAAAATATTTAATAAAATAAATAAACAAGTCATATTTTTAGTTTGGTTTCTAAACGTTCATTTTTCATTCCTTCCATCATTCCTTGAGATGGTCGTTTGCTGAAATCGGTTGATAGTTTATCAACATATAAACATGTTTGACCTTAAATAATGTGTTTCTGTGTGGCAAAATGATTTCATTTTATGTTTTTCTAGGAGCTGACAGATTTACAGAGGGACCCTCCAGCTTCATGCTCAGCTGGACCTGTAGGAGAAGACAGTAAGTGTAGGATTCGGAATCAGATTTTTTGGGATTCTTTTTTTTTCTATTTCTCACTCTTTAAACCTCATGTTGTTTTTGAGATTTGAGTTGCAATTTACACCCTAATGATTTATTTATGATCTCTTTAGTGTTTCACTGGCAAGCTACTATCACTGGACCGGTAAGCTTTTTCTGGATTCTGGATTTGTTTCCTGGATTTTTTTTTTTAACTACGTTGCTTCTGGATCTCTACACAATGGTGTTTTATGTTGACTTTACAGCTCTTCTTTTTATGTATGGAGAGCTCAGACTGGCACACTCTACCAGTGTTTTGGCTTTTTTTTCCACAGAAGCTCACGTCATTGTTGAGTCACAAATATTAGGTCCTTTTTAATGTTAGTTTGTTCGTCTGTTTCAGAATGACAGCCCGTATCATGGAGGAGTTTTTTTCCTTTCTGTCCATTTCCCCACCGACTATCCCTTTAAACCACCAAAGGTGAGAATTTCTTTTATCTTGTAGCCAATTACCCAGAAAATCTTTTCCACTGTTCTCCCAAAATTCCCAACATAAATGACAAATCACTGATCTAAATGACTAACAGAGGCAGCTTTACTTTTGAAAATAATCAAATAAAACAATATTGTTTTAGTAACTGAGTTACATCATATACCAAATGAAGAGAGGATTTTCTTACATGTGCTTTGTTTATTTATTTTCACAGGTTGCCTTCACGACAAAAATCTACCACCCAAACATAAATAGCAACGGTAGCATCTGCCTTGACATTTTGAGGTCACAGTGGTCACCTGCACTTACAATTTCAAAAGGTAACTAAAATTTCCATTTCACAGGCACTTTGCAGGATGCTACACATGACCGGCACTTCTATAGAGATGATTTCAACATCACAAATAACCTATATTATATCTGGGTAAACAGTAGCTGCATAAGGGAATTTCCAAGATTTTTTACAATGAATATTTTTACATACAAACACCTGAGATTTTTCAGAGAAAGTTGCAGACAGTCTTGTGTGAACTTTCTCAGGATTTGCTCTTCACACGTGATTCACAGTGAGAGGCTCAGTGCTAAAAACGAACTCTGAAATGTAGAAATGTGAGGGGAGCATCTGTTTCAGAAGAGACAGGATGTAATGCATAAAGGATGAGGTGGGCATGACTTTTTGTATAAAGCAGATAACCTTTGATGGCTGTTTTCTTTTTCTATCAGTACCACATGTTCTTGAATATATTCAGATTGTCATGCAAGTGGAAGGCAATGTACAGTTCAGTGGAAAAGAGCAAGAGGCAGCAACTCTCACCAGCTGACTTGCATCTGAAACTTACCAGCTACATTCAAATATTATCATCCTGCAGTGAATTGTTTAAAGTAAAAAAAAAAAAAGATCTGCTGACATTTGAGAAAATCTCATGATAGGGTTACAAGCATGGAAAGATTAAATTAAATGTTTGGGGTAAATGCTGAGAGAGAATGAGGTGTTAAAATAATAACTTAAAAATTGTTTTAACTAGTTAAAAAGAATTACTACATTTGTAATAAATGCAGAGAATTAACTGACAACATAAAATGTTTTGATAAAAAGCTCTTTGCAAACTAATTTGAATCAATCTTTTTTCTTCCAGTTTTATTGTCCATATGCTCATTGCTGTGTGACCCGAATCCAGATGACCCACTGGTCCCTGACATTGCACATATCTACAAATTAGACAGGCAAAAGTGAGTATCAAAGAACTTGGTACTGATGAGAAAACCCCGATCAAAGCTCATATTCCTAAATATATGTTATTTCCCTTTAAGGTACAACAAACTGGCCAGAGAATGGACCCAGCGGTATGCAATGTAACTGAATAATGTTCCAGAAACAATGATGCTTCCCAGACGCCTCAAAATGACAGTACTGTTCAATGGCTTTATCCTTACTGGCTGTAGCTGAAGTGTTTGATACACAGAAATGCACTTTCTCCTCCGAAATTTACTTGACCTAACTGTTTATTTTATTATTTAGGCATTATTTAGTATTATTTTTGATTTTATTTGACATGCTGAGATGGTCTGGATGTAATTTTCCTTTTAAAATCTTTGTATTGGACTTTATTTTTTTTGAATATCCTAAAATAAAAAGATAAAGCATAAAAGGCGTTTCTTGACTTGTAAAAAAAATGAACCACTAGATGGCAAACTTTCCTCTTTATCCAAACACTTCTAGGATACACTTTCTCTTTAACAGCTGATTATCAATATTTTTGTGTTAAATGTTTTTAGAGAAAAATACACCAACTTCATATAAATACAGAAATTTTATTACGTTGTTACTTTTTCAAGTCCGAATTTATGTCTATAAACCACTTATGTGATTAGAATACCATTAAAAAGTTAATTAAATGAAGTGGCATGTCGATTTTGTTTTATTTTTAAGGAGGCTGGAGTTCTTCCTGTATTACTCACTCTAAGGATGCGTAAGTGTTTTTTATGAGCCAAACAGGACGTCATTATACAAACCAGCTAGATAAATATTTTTTCTATAACCATAAATCACGTGTTTTTTGCGCTGAATCGTGAATGTGGTAGTTATTTATCAGTTTTTTTGGTGGAACTGTTGCAAATGAAAAGCACCGACTTTCTCGGAAACAGTAAAGTTTTGAGATCTTCACAGGACCTCTGGGGGAAGTCGACGCACTAAAACTTTCTGGGAGGAGTTCTGCCTTTTTTTTTTTTTTTTTGTTAATCCAGGCTGACACGTGAAACTTTCCCGAGGAGTTGGTTGGTATGTGTACAGAGAGGCGCTCCGTTAACTCGGCGGATGGACAACCTACAGCCTGGATCAGAGTTCTGCCTATTTTTAGAAGTCTGTTCAATGGGGAAAAACGAAGACGCCTGTAGAAAGTGGAGGAAAATCTCACCTCTCCTGCCATGAGTTCGTGCGACGCCGCCAAGTGACGGAATAAAAAAAGTGAACAGACGTCCAAGATTTGGGGGTGTTTCTTTGTTTTTATTTCTTTCTTTAAAAACTGCTTTGAATATATCGCAGTGGCCCCTGGAAAAGTTGGCGTGCAGCGCAATGGCTGCCCAGTGCGACACTTTAAGTGGATACTTGCAGCAGTCGGACCAGGGCTCCAACAGCGAGCGCAGCGCCGACTCTCCTCTCCCGGGTTCTGAGGAGGATCTGAGCGGCCCCCTTCCGCTGCCAGACCCAGAGTGGACTGAGGAGCGGTTCCGTGTGGACCGTAAGAAGCTGGAAGTCATGTTGTTAGGTAAAGAAAAGCTTCTACCATCTTCTATCATGTTTTATCAACTCGTCTATTGTGTTAAGACTTTATTAACGACCGCATTTAAAAGCGCGTTTCTACACAACACCGGAAGAATCAATTAAGGCAATTAAGATGACTCCATTAACAGTTCAGGACGTCACGACACAGCGCCAAATCCTAAAAGGAAAGAATGAACCAGATTCTTTAACGCGGATATAAGTTATTTAAAGTTCATTTACATGTTTGTATAAAGGGATAAAACTTTAAAGTTTTGCCAATAAAGCAAAGTGATGGACTTGCTGTAACACGTTGTGGCCACCAGGTGTCGCTACAACTGCTCATGTGTTGTGAATGAGTTTCCAGACTAAACTGAAGTTTCCTGAACAATCAGTTTGTCAAGTTTTCAACAAGATTCATAACAAGCTTTCTCCAACCTTTTATCATTAAAAAAACAAAACTGTAATTTAATAAGTCACTTTGGAATTCAACATGCAGTTATTGTCTTAATGAGCTGACGCTTTAAAGACTGAATGTATTGTGTGTTATTGATGTTTGCGAAGCATGTGTCACAGTAAAACCAGCAATACTGGGCTTGTAAAAAGAGGCCAGACTGGGTTGTCCTTTAAAGTTCAAGTCTCAGGTCATTTATCATAAATTTCAAAATCCTTGAGTGTCCAATATTTGTCCAGTATTTGAACATCAGGTAACTTTTCTTATAGTCGGACCTTTGAAGCAGCCAGACAGAATCTTATCAGTCACGGGCACAACAAAAAGAAAGCAAGTGTATTAGCATTCGGCATTGCTGATAAGTTTTCCTAACATGCTAAAAGTGCACATTAGTAATCTTAAAAGTGCTCTAATTTGTCATTATGTTTTAGAAAGCAGCTTCAGCACTCAGACAAACATGTAGCTCCCCTCGAGAATGTCCTGCCTGCTGCCTCACAGCTCTGTACATTCCTCTAAGCTCCATGTCATCTCAAACTCTTCCAGGAAAACAACTTAACCAGAGGCCGGCCCAGAATCCAAGTCCTCCACACATACCATGTGCCACGTCACTCAGCTTACCAAAATACTTCAGTGTATTTGTAAACAGAACGTAATATTTCTGAGTCTCAACAGTGTGTCAGTTTGGTGTCTTTCTCCTGCCAGCATCCTGTTTCCCAATCTCTCCTTTATGACATCACTGCAGACTCGGTTGACTTTGCAGCTTGGACGGCTGCTGTGCTCCAGTCTGGTTAGTTATAGGTCAAAGTTCAAATGCCACACTATCTCAGCCGTGAAACTGCTTTCACCTTTGACCTCATGTAGAAATCCAGGAAATCTGGTGTGCTCCTTGGGTATGTCTCTGAAGATGCTACGCAGTCCTAAAATCTGTCAAATTTGACAAAAACTGCAAAAAAATATATAGTCTGGATTTGTTTCAGTCCACTACATCAGAGCTTCATCATTTTGCACTAGGGGTGTAAATTAAAATCCTTAAATCCTAGCACAGACCTCTCTAACATCTGGCAGTGTTTTGAATGGATAAGTTGTAGATTTGGATGTGGTACATGATGTTCTGAAGGTCTGATTCTGGCCTGGATTAGAATCATTTTATGGGAATTCCAGTATATTTTTTTTATCCAGCCTTATATTGTCTGTGACAATATCTCGGGTTTGTCTTTCATGGAAAATTAAATGTGACTTGACCTTCAAAAAAAAAGAAACAGATCAAATCACACTGCAGTTGCTTCTCACACAATAATAATTCTAACTGTTGGCTTCAATTTAGGTTAAATGGCTTCACAAGTTTGCAGTTTTGGGGCCCCGGTGACCCTCTGAGTTAGAATTGTTAAATATTTGAATAGTTATTATAGATGTGGGGACACTGGAAACTTAAAACACTGAACTGTGGAAACTACTTCCACAACCACTTCTGTTTGCAGTATGCTCTTATTTTTATTTTAAAGTTGTCTTCCTTTAAAAAAAAACATCTAATAGCAATAATAAACATATAAGTCATACTTCTAGCTGTGATGGGGATACCACCTTGTGAGGGACACTCACTGTGCAAACCACCATGTCTGGCAAGCTTTTGCTTAAGTTTAGTCAAAATGATCTAATTTGGTGGAAAATAGAAGATTAATAGGAAAAACTTAAATGTGTTGCCTAGGAGCAAGAAATCCATATCCAAGAATATACATTTCCTTCCTTGATGTTTCGAATTGTTCATCCTGCAAAGTGTTTGCTATATATCTTACTTTTATTAGATTGTTTTATTTAATTTATATTTGTGTTTTATCCAATCAGATTGAATATAATCCAGAAACAAATTCAGTTGTTTTTTATTCCATTATGAATCAGGGTTTAAGGGTCATTATACATTATTTATGCATTCTCTTAGATCTGCATCAGTCTGAACCCTTTAAAGAGGCATTTAAATTTGATAATGAACTGTGTTGTACCCTGAAGATAAAGGTAAAAGATGAGTTAGGGCACCAGACGGGTGGAAACTTGATGCCAGGAATCCTCTAGAAACTCTGTTCCCAATAAAATAAATATGAGTCATCAAAATATCCCACTGAATCAAAACCCCGGCCTACATACTAAAACTCCTCTGTGTATCAGGAATATTTTACAACCCTTCAGTTGGGCAGAATTTACATCAGAAGAAAATGGAAATTATTAACTGCTCAGCAATTACAAATTTACTGTCTCCAGCACTGGCAGGGATGCAGGTTTCCCTGGGATCAGTAAATAGAGTGTGATGTGACAACAAAATCCCACACCGACTGCTTTCTGGGTTTACTGCTGTACTCTTGGCACCCGGGACTAGAGCTACTAAATGGATGACTCGGAGACCCTAAAAGAAGCAAGAAAGCTTGAAAGATGGTTTTATGTGTGCAGACTACAGAGCGGGAAAAACACCAAAAGCATGTGTGGGAAAGGAGTAACCTTTTATCAAATAATGATTTTTATCCTTATAAAGAGTTCATAACAAATACATCGCCTGATTTCTTCTGTGTGTTGGATTCTATCTGGTTATTTTCTTTTAACTCAGGTTAGTAATGATGAACGTTTAGCAGCGATTAGGATTGAGTTTAGACTCTTGGTGGGCGAGTGCGAGTACGAAGGGAAACGTCTTTACCGGCAAATGGTGACAACAGCCTACAATTAGCCTAAATGAATCACTTTCCCCACTGAACTAATTTGTTTTTCCAGCTTTTAAACCACAGGCTAGCATTGGTTAGCTTTGTTTCAGGATGGAAACAAGGAAAAGACACGTTTATTTACTACGTGTGTTAGAATAGGCTACTTAAAGAAGTACCCAGAAAACATCAAGGTTAAAAGTTTATCTACATTTAGAAACTGATTTAAAGAATAAATTATGAATTATTTAAATCTGAAACTTATTATTTAGAGCCGTTTTTGGGGGGCTTTTACACCTACAGAATGAGGGTACTATGTGTGAGGGCCTCAGCCTCCTGTTCCTCCTGGATAAGTAAGACTCACAGACAGGAAGTGAGTGTCTTTTGGGGAATGTGCTGCAGGCTTTCATTTTCTAGTTCTCCCCTTTTTTGCTCCCACTTGAACGTTCAAAGACTGTTCTGTTGTTTCAGATTTCACCAGATCTGTTATGGAGTTATCAGACTTCCCTGTGTGTTCCCTAAAACACCGACTTTAACCCTGAAACATGACTGAACTCAGGACGCAACGTAACTGAAAACACTCAGAGCATTACTTTGGAAGTTATTGTGATTTTATGCAGTGTGTGTCATGTGGTGGATTTTTCTTCCCATAAATTAGGAGTCTAAAGTGAAAGTAAAGATGGAAAAAAAAAAAAAGAGAGAACTGTGATACAGATTACCGTCAGAGAAAAATACAGTAAAGAATGAAAAACATTCGACGGTTCCAGCGCTAGAAAGGAAAATCCCTCTCATCAAGTTTAGATCTAAAAATCATCCGTCACTTGGAGATATTGTGATCTTTGTAGCAGGTTCTGACTGGATTTCATGCAACATGTGTGTTGTCGTTGTAAATGTGCCAAAGCAGAAATTGTTCTATTTTTATAGTTTTGGATCCAATTTAGAATAATTTCAACTCATTATGTTTTCCATTCTTTCCATCAGATTGATGGATTACCTTCTGCCGCTACCTCATTTGCCCTGCAAGAAGAATTAGATCCTCTATTGGACTTTATTAGATAATCTCATAAGTTAATCAAGTGCCAGTTAGAGCAAATAGTTGATTAACATTTTGCTCTGAATTTAATGATCATATGAAATCTTATTTGCATGCCATCAGTGAGAATACAGGATATAGAGTTTATGCCACATGGTGTCCATTTAATTTCCCTTTGGGAAATAAAGCATTTTTCAGTTGGAATGGAATAGTTAACATTTCTACACACAAAAAAGAAAATCTTTAAAATTACTTGTTTAGTTAAATAGTTTTTGACATCTTTTCATCCTAACAGTCCTCTTACATGTCTTTATTTAAGAAAAGCCTGGATCAGAAAGGGGGGCGGTACCAGAACAGCAACATATCTGCTTAATCTGAGCAGAAACTTTGAAATGAAAAGGCTTTAATATGCCACTGTGTCCACTTTGTTGTGGCACACATGTCATGGAGTGTTACAGCCACATGGAGGCAGTCTCAGAGATATATAAAACAATCTGATGTAGGCCCATGGTTGTGTTTACTGGTGTTGGTCTTAAAGCTTTGATCTGCTGTGGAAAAGCCAGAAATCATGATGGATGGAGAGAATTATAACTTTTGAGAGGAATTTATTGTTTGTATACCCACAATCCTTCAGTGTGTAGATAGTGAACATGACACAGATGGATTCCTCCATCTAGATCTTGATCGAAGGATATGGTGAAGGACACTTCCTACTACTTTTGGCAGTAAAGTGCAGATGTGTCAGATATTCTTCCACAATAAAAAAAATAATCTTTCACCAAAAAAGATTCAGTTAAAACAAAGATGTGGATTTAATAAAGACTGTTCTACAACATGATGAAGAGTCCCCTCCTTAAATTTAATTCTATCTGTTGCTGTTGGTTTTGGACTGAAATCCTTCTATTAAAATAATGCTAAGGTCAAAGTATTTGTCCTGACAGGTTCAACTGACCTATTTAATTTGAATGTCTTGACTTGTGGCCACATATCAGTGTGTGATATATATATACAGTGGGGCAAAAAAGTATTTAGTCAGCCACCAATTGTGTAAGTTCTCCCACTTAAAAAGATCAGAGAGGCCTGTAATTTTCATCATAGGTATACCTCAACTATGAGAGACAAAATGAGGAAAAAAAATCCAGAAAATCACATTGTCTGATTTTTAAAGAATTTATTTGCAAATTATGGTGGAAAATAAGTATTTGGTCACCTACAAACAAGTAAGATTTCTGGCTTTCACAGACCTGTAACTTCTTTAAGAGGCTCCTCGGTCCTCCACTCGTTACCTGTATTAATGGCACCTGTGTGAACTCGTTATCAGTATAAAAGACACCTGTCCACAACCTCAAACAGTCACGCTCCAAACTCCACTATGGTCAAGACCAAAGAGCTGTCAAAGGACACCAGAAACAAAATTGTAGACCTTCACCAGGCTGGGAAGACTGAATCTGCAATAGGTAAGCAGCTTGGTGTGAAGAAATCAACTGTGGGAGCAATTATTAGAAAATGGAAGACATACAAGACCACTGATAATCTCCCTCGATCTGGGGCTCCACGCAAGATCTCACCCCGTGGGGTCAAAATGATCACAAGAACGGTGAGCAAAAATCCCAGAACCACACGGAGGGACCTAGTTAATGACCTGCAGAGAGCTGGGACCAAAGTAACAAAGGCTACCATCAGTAACACACTACGCCGCCAGGGACTCAAATCCTGCAGTGCCAGACGTGTCCCCCTGCTGAAGCCAGGACACGTCCAGGCCCGTCTGCGGTTTGCTAGAGAGCATTTGGATGATCCAGAAGAGGATTGGGAGAACATCATATGGTCAGATGAAACCAAAATAGAACTTTTTGGTAGAAACTCAACTTGTCGTGTTTGGAGGGGAAAGAATGCTGAGTTGGATCCAAAGAACACCATACCTACTGTAAAGCATGGGGGTGGAAACATCATGCTTTGGGGCTGTTTTTCTGCAAGGGGACCAGGACGACTGATCCGTGTAAAGGAAAGAATGAATGGGGCCATGTATCGTAAGATTTTGAGTGAAAACCTCCTTCCATCAGCAAGGGCATTGAAAATGAGACGTGGCTGGGTCTTTCAGCATGACAATGATCCCAAACACACCGCCCGGGCAACGAAGGAGTGGCTTCGTAAGAAGCATTTCAAGGTCCTGGAGTGGCCTAGCCAGTCTCCAGATCTCAACCCAATAGAAAATCTCTGGAGGGAGTTGAAAGTCCGTGTTGCCCAGCGTCAGCCCCAAAACATCACTGCTCTAGAGGAGATCTGCATGGAGGAATGGGCCAAAATACCAGCAACAGTGTGTGAAAACCTTGTGAAGACTTACAGAAAACGTTTGACCTCTGTCATTGCCAACAAAGGCTATATAACAAAGTATTGAGATTAACTTTTATTATTGACCAAATACTTATTTTCCACCATAATTTGCAAATAAATTCTTTAAAAATCAGACAATGTGATTTTCTGGATTTTTTTTCCTCATTTTGTCTCTCATAGTTGAGGTATACCTATGATGAAAATTACAGGCCTCTCTGATCTTTTTAAGTGGGAGAACTTACACAATTGGTGGCTGACTAAATACTTTTTTGCCCCACTGTATATATATATCACACAGTCAAAGCTTTATGAACAACTAGCAATATTCAGTACCACCTTTTTTCTCTCCTCCCTTTTTCCTTTCTTTTTCGAAACATACTGATACAATTAAACTGTTTTATCCAGCTTTGCTTACATGTTGAATTCCTTCATGCTGGGCATGATGAGGCTTTCAGAAGCTGTAATATAATTGAACTTCAGACGACAGAAAAACCTGTAATTGATTACTCAAGAAAATAAAACCAGGAGTGCTAGTTCAACATTTCGAGAGACGCTGAAGTGCCGTGAGCCGTTTCTTTGCTCCTGGAACTGTAAATGGGCTGAAATGAATACCTGTTTTTCATCAACCTTTTTTTTTTTTTTCAAAGTGCAGATTTACATTCTGTCTGGTTTGCGGTTGCTATTTTAGAAATTTTTCTTGGGGGGTGGCACTTCTTGGCTTATCCCTGCATGCGTGTGCCTTCTCCACATTCACATGAAGGCAGAAACACTTAAACACACCAACACACACACACACCATCCTACTTTTAAGCCCTTCCACAGAAGCTTTGACTGTTTATGTATGGCTAACCTTGGGTTTTGGTTTGTTGTTCTCTCTCCTCATTCAACATTCACTACAATCTGCCTTTTCTCTGCTTGTCTTGATTGGAAGACCGTTTTTTGTATTCTACCACTGCCAGAATAGGCTTCATTTGAACAAAAGAAAATCAAAAAGGAAATCAAATTTTCAGGAATGACGCTAACTGAAGATATTTGCCAAAAACCATCACTGAATTCTGCATTACTTTCACTCTGTGTATTAATTGGTGCATCAGTACAAATAACGTAGAGGTTGAGTATTCTGGTAAATGGATAAAACTAAAAATGCATGTCCTGATAATGCTCTACACATTTGTCAACCCTCTGCAATAATAAATATGCTGTGAACACAGTGATGTCAGTGATTTCCTAATAACTACAAAGAAATGTTTACAGTGCAATGAGCCTGACTCCCTGTTCTCCCTGGGGGATCTAACTCGGTAGATACCAGGCACCAGGGAATGCACAATATTGTGTAATCATTTGGCAGTGTTTATACATGAGGGGGAAGAAATTAGTTGACACAGAATTTTGACGCTTGATGTCTTTATTTTCTTGTTAATAATTCGTGAGCATCGTTCAAACTGAATCTGACGTAGAGTCGAGTATATCGTGTCGTTTTATCTTTAGACTGTCCATCCTCGTGACCTTTTGGGTCGTCGAGTCTCATTTTCCTGGAAGGCTTTCATCTTCGTCAGACGGTGACATCTGCCACTTCGAGCATTTATTTGATAGCGTAGTTGCTTGGCAACCCTGCAGGATCTGAAGGGAGAGAAAAGCTGTTGATACCAGAGAGTGTCTTCGGCACAAAGCAGAAATAATGACAGCTGTTTGGTTTTTGTGGGATTAAACTTAGTTTCCACAAGCATGAGAATTGATTAAACTATTGATGCATCAATATTTCATTTTTACTTTAGCCCTGGTAATCTGTTGATAAAACTAAAGAAGGATTTAAATGACTGAAGTTCTTCAATAAACCTCCATGTTTAACTGTTGTCAAGCTAATTTTGTATAACAGGGCACTTAACATGTAATCTCATTAAAAGTTAAAGAAAGAATAAAAACTTTTAATTATATAAGGGATGTCAGTAAAAAGATGAATCTGCAGTTTTTTCCCAGGAACATATCTGCCTGATAAAAAAAAAAAAATATGGAAAAGCATTTCTTTAAAAAGAAGACAAGAAATGCTTCTTTGGCAGCATTGATATGGAAGATCACATAGACCAGACAACTGTTTTTACTGCTACATGATGTCTTAATCCAGAATTAGTGATTAGATACCGATGTTCCCTTGTAGAGACAGCTGAAAGCTGTCTGTGATGCAGGATTTAGTTGTTTATGTGCCAACGTGAATAAAATATGCCAGACTAACTCAAAAGAAGACAGAACTGTCTGTTTTCATTTAGTTTCAACCCGATCACTGCCAACTACCTGTCAACTGCAAGGTTATACACCCACAGAAACATTCTGTCACTGAATCAAAGATTTTAATTTATGGAAACGGCCCCATCACTGGAAACAGAACTTGACTGAATGCTATCGATTATGTGGTTTCTTTTAACTTCTGAATGTTGGAGATGTTTGTTCAGATGTTTTCCACAGCTGTTGTCAGCACCTGTACTTCACAGTGGGAGTTTTCCTGCAGGAGATTCTCAGCCGAAAATTAAAATTAGATTGTTTCATGGGAAAATACAGAATATGTTTGATGAGTTACATTCTGGAAATCAATGCGATGTATATATGAATATGCAACACTTAAATATTACGCAGCAAGAACCATTGTGTTCTATCTAAATGTTTGATTTCACCAAATAAAACCCAAAAATAATGTAAAGAAGTTACACACCATAAGTCAGGCCCTTTTGTCATTTAAAATTACTCTTTTATTACAGTTCCCAATGAATCAAAGCTGTTTCGAAAGGAATAGGAGCTCTGCAAAAGCTTAATTAGATTCTTTTGGATGTAATAGCTTGTTGTGGTTTGCCACAATATTAAAGTAAAATCAAGTAACTTAAATTCATGCAGATTAACAGCACCAGCAGCCCTGTGGTTGTCATGGCTCACAAAGTCAGATTGAAACACATTTGTATGTTGTACGATGACATTACATTTAAAAAAAGTGACCAAAATTTAAGATTATTTATTAAGCAAGTTTTTTTTTTTAAAGATTCATGTGACATAGGAAATGAAGTTCTTTTGTACTCGTTTCCTTCTTAGCTTGAGATTGATTTCTGTATCAGTCTGTCTAACTGTCATGAACAATGTACGAGTAGGATTATTCTCAGATTACTGCTATAATTTGTTATGAAATCCCAGCCACTGGAATTCAAAGTACATAAACTTTTCTGTGCAAATCCTGAATTTCCTTTAAAGTTCTGCAGCAAATATTTTTTTGTCAGGTTGTTTCATTCTAAATCATTTTTTATTAAGAGGTGTACAGATGATCTATATGCATTCACATTGTTCATACATCTGGCTTCAGGTACACACACTTTATATGGTGATGACTGAATGAATGAGATTGTACAGCATGTAAAAAGTAATGACTTGCATGTGTGCCAATTGGAATTATTGTATCTTGGCTTTGGTAGAACTGGTCCAGTAAACCCCAGCAGTGTGCAGCTTTAACTATTTAACGTTGGAAAGATTTACTTCATATCCTCGTTTGATTTTTTTACAGTTTGTGTCTCTATTGTTCGCTGCATTGTTGTGTGTGAACTGAAGTCATAACTGTAGAAATAAACACTGTTTACATTCCTTTACTGTCAAAACAGCGGAATCTCCCAGAAACTTTGTCTTTCCGCAAAATAATGAAAACCAGACCTCGTTCCATCTGGTAGCAATGAGTCCCGTCCTGCTTTCCACTGCAACGTCCTCCGTCCTTTACATTCAGAGACAGTGATTGGAATCATTAAGAAATTATGTAAAGGAGAATTTGAGGGTGTGGATTCAATTACCTTCAAACGTCATGACTGCTTTCGTAAACGAGCTGTTATTATTAGCTGCATATTTTCCATAATGAATCAGACAACAGAATTGTTTGCAGCATGGTATTTTTTCTGAAATTTGTGGATTTTTTTCACATCATGATGTTTTAACTGTGTTTTGGACTGAAGGAAATGTCGTTTTCATGGACATTTTTGAGCACAGGACTGATTTCTTGTGTTTAATCTTTGTGTATTAGCATTGAAATAATGGATTTGCCTATTTAGAAGCCTATACTTTTATAATTACATTTATATTGGTGTCTTTTTGTTGGGAAAACAAATAGTATGACTTTGGCATCGTTACTCAGACAACCCTATCTTTTCTTTGTAGAAGTGCTTGTCAGTCATCTGAGAAGGAAGGCAAGGATTTATGCCAAAAAAAAACTCTATGGTCTGCTTCTCTGTCTCAAGTCTTATGATGTTTGACAGTCAAATCTGTAAAGACAGTTGGACCAACATGCAAGCTGCCAAAATGAAGCTGTTTGCTTTTGCTCATAAGGTGGACTGATTTCAAAGATTCTGTGTCACTGTGTTCTTGAAGGGGCCGGTGGCAGTATTTTCCTTGACGGGAGGTGTTCTGTTGTTCATTTAACAAAATGGGGAGAAGCCCGTCCATCCCGTCTGTGTCGTTCTTTGTTGACCTGAAACATCAGCTGTGGGTTAGACTTGTTAGGAAAAGCTAAATACACTAAAAACTAGATTTTTGTATCAATTTTGATGTACAATGATTCACTTAGATCAAACATTTTTGCAAAAATGTCATCTGTATTTAATGTAGCATTAAAAAACGTCAGATTCTTAATTCCCAGAACCCACAGAGAGAGTTGGCTCGGATGGGTCCCACCGTGACCCTCCAGTTGAACCGAAATACACTGACCACAGTTATTTTGTGGACCGTCATGTGAACTGAAAGACAAACCTCAACCAAATCCAAGTCAACCATCGTTTAAGAGTCGATGAGTTACTGCTCAGAGGAAACAGTTCATCCAAAAACAAAGTACAAATGTCTCACAACTGTACTTAAAGTGTTCAACTTTGCTAATTAAGCAAAATAATTGAATCTGTAATAGGCATATTTTTTGTTTTTCAACATTTCTGTGCAATAGTTATCATAATCATTCATTGTTTCTGATTTGAGTGCTGGATCACCAACTTTTTAGTAATTTGTTTTAGTGATAAACTGCATTGTTTTGGATTCTCCCTTATGGTCAGTTTGAACGTGGTCTAACAGGATGTTTTGATGTCAACACATGTTTCATGTCTTAGCTCTTATTTCATATCAGATTTCTTTATCTTCTTCAGTCATTTGCCAAAAATGCAGTTGTGCTGTTTGTGTCACTGAAAGGTTAACAGCCACTGCATTTCTTGTGCAAAAACATTTACTGTTTATCTCCAGGCTTTGATCTAGATTTAGTTAAACTTTGTCCTAGCCAGTTTAAATTTTGATATCTTAAACATTTCTTTTTCTATTTCATATTTTATCTTCTTTTGGGTTAAATTTTATGTTGTATTCCTGGTTCACCTAACTTCCATGTATATAGTAACTATATATATTTACACTCCTTGTTTCAGGTTGGCATCCAGCAGGGTGAAAGTTTCATTAGACGTGATACAATTCAAAAACATTTGTTGCAGAAATTATGACATTATGTTTTTTTTTTCTTAACGAAGCATCTCATGTTCATGAATACAAGTATTTCAATTATTCACTGATAAACAAACAGAAATCCGCATTAAGCTTAGTAAATACAGATTTATTTGTACAATAGGCTACGTTAACATGATTTTATGGTTATTTCTCAAAGGTTCCAGGTGGAAAATATCTACACAAAGTTACAGTAAATACTGATGAGATTTGGATTCTCACATCCTGTCATTCACATTTTTTAGAACATTTTTGATTGTATAAATATTTAGTTTACAACAGAAAATACTGTAGAGTAAATGATCTACTGTGTTACACTGTGTTTGAGATTAAATGATCTGCTTTTCCTGCACAACTCACTCATAACTTTAACAGGAAACACAGTAACGGGTTCTTTCCTGATTGCTGTTAACATCAGGCACCTTCATAAACAGGTGTCTGAGTTTGAGTGAAATGGGTCATAAATGCATGTCATCATTTTCCACTTTCACTTGAAACGTCCTGCAAACATCCAACATCTTAATATCTAATCAGAGTAAAACAATTTTAAAAATTCTGATTTTTTTTCCTCTATTTTGTTTTTTGGAATATCATCAGTTATCATCATTTGTTGTTTTTTGAATTACTGAGAGAGACTTTGTCCTAACTTAAAACTCGATCAGTGTTTAGAAGAAGCCTCCTTCCCTCTTCCGTTGTCTTATCGCTCATCTGTCGTCTGATCAAGCGCAGCTTTTGGATGGAATCCCAGTGCGTCACAGTCAGCAACACAGTTTGTAAAAATCCCTGTAACCTTAAACAAAAATCAGAGGAATCACTTTCCACGTTGGTGAGTTTTTATTTGGAGGTACAGAATAGCTGGACCGCTACTTTGAATCTTAACTGAAGATGCAGTTTGGTGCAGTGGATTTTTCCAGCGTTTCTCACCTCTCATGCTATAAAAGAACATCAAATTAATCCTCATTATTGGTAAAGACTCATCTTGTTTTTTTCAAATTGCTCCTTTAATATTCAATCGGTCCTTTTTAAACAATAATAATGACAGAAAGATGATGGGTTTAATCTGAAAAGAGCGCTTTATAAAAACTGACTTCTGTTTTTTCGAATCCTGCAAAAAACATCAGTTTCTAATTCTAAAACCACAGAGCAGCCAGAATCCATCTTGTATCAATGCACTGAGATGGCGAGTGTTTAATATACACACACATTTCATCAGAAACTGACCAGACAATCTGTCTGTCTTCATAAACAATCATCTGATCGTGTTTACTTTGATGTCCGTTTGAATGCTAATGGATCATGGTGAAGGCAGTCTGGCTTGAATGTCTGGATCATAATGAAACTGTTTGTTGAGTGAGTGAGTTGGGACGTGAACTGCTGAAAAAGTTCAGCAGGCTGTTTAAAAGGTTAATAGAAAATAAACATAAGGGATCTTTTCTAGTTTTTTATAACAAAAGTCTATTATTTTAGTTGTAATTTAATTAAAATAATAGAATCGGTTTAGTTATTTTAAGCTTCTTATTGTCACTCTTTTGTTTTCCTTGAAGTTTACATAAGTTTGAAATGAATGCATCATTTAAATGTAAAACAGTTTTTAATTCATTTACCACTTCTCTGATCTTTTCTCTGGTTGTTTCACTGACATCAGCGTCTATGACTGAGCTTCGTAATCCTTCTGCTGCCAGATTTACACAGACAGCAACAGATTCATCTCAAACACTGGCTGCAAGGCCTCATTAAACCTTCCTTGTATTCCCAAATGACACAGGAACATGAGAAATCTCTTTGGATTGCAGATATGTATTTTACATCAACATGGCTGCCACAGTTTGAAGGACTTGCAGATGTGTTGGAGTCACTTCAGGCCTGACTTGCTTCTATCCGGCACACTGTAACAGCTGGGGGAGTTTTCTTGGCTTGCTCACCTGCTTGGAAATTTACTGTAAACCACCACAGCTCATTTGGAGTGCTTATTTTGTTTACAGGTGGCTTTTGGGTATTTTTTTTTTTTTTTATGGTGTAGTGCAGATATGTTTAGAAGGAGGGAGAGCTTTTCTTTTATTTCTTTCCTTTTTTAAGTAAGAAACCAACTTGATTTGGTCCAAATGTGGTATGAAACACTCTATTACTGGCTACTGTAAAAGGTTCAAATATATTCATGGTGTCCATCAATTTGTTACACGGAAGCTGTATCCAGTATCTAGGATTATAGAAAATTTCTTGGAACATTTTATTTCATCCCTGCCAATCAGGAATATCACTAACCAAGCCAAGTACAATAACCGACGAATTAGAGATCCACCATAAACACTCCTCTGAATAAAGATACTGTAACACTTTGAGGGCTTAATAATCAATGTGTGATTTGGCCACGCTACATTGTGCCTTCAAGACTAAGGGTCTGTGTGGTTTTCTGAATTTATTTTTCTTTTCTCTTGTCTCACTCTAGCTGCCTCTGAGGGGAGAGTCAATGGCGGGGAGGATTTCTTTCAGAAGGTGAGTGTGTAGTCTGCGTTCGGGGAATGTTTGCTTTGTCTTTGGGTTGTGTTCAGACCTACTGAGGAGCATTTCTCTTCTGGTAAAAGGAGGAGGGGGGGCAGATGTCAGGTGTTCATCCACCCGCTTCTAATTACAAATCCAAATAAATAAGGACAATGGAACTTCACTGACGTTGAACAACTGCGGGACTCTGGTTCTAAAACACAGCTGACACAACATTTGTGGTCTTTCACACTTACATAATGACACACCAGTTCAGTGTTAACCAGAAATCCCATCAGGGCAGTAGTGCTTTTTGTGTGTGAGAGTTTTAATAACAGTAATCGGATTTATTCATCCTCATTGGTCAATCTAGCGTTAGATTACTACATTTTGCTGAATTTATGGATTAAGAACAATTAGAATTGGTTAATTTAACCTTTTTCCATTTTCATTTGACATCTTTCTTGGCAGATATAAATCAAATAATTAAAGCTATTGAGGATACTGCCAGTAACATTCCCCAAATTTGACACAGAAAGTCAATAAAAGAGTCATATTTGTACAAATATACATTGCAGCACAAAAGGTCTCATTCTGTCTTTAACTCCTGCATTTTTTTGTTTTTAGAGAGCTAAGATTTCATTCAATTTGTTTTAAAAGTGGCCTTGAGCAGAGTTGTCTAGGCTTTCTAAAAGGTCTTTCAAGGTTTTCCTGGTAAATTTACCCTTTAAAAATGATGTAATATTCATCCGGGATATTAAAACAATTTTGAGATGTTCTAATGTCTCTGAACAGGACAGATAAAGAACTCATGTTTAATTGTAGGCACTCTGTGGCCTTTAAAGATGATTAATAAAACAAATACAGATCAGAGTAATCAGATAAACTGAAAAACAGTCACATTCTTTAACATTTACACAAGGATCTATATTATCCCTGTTAGGGTAATTATGGGGTTCCTGTTAAAGATCCTGAGTGGATTCTTTCTTGTCTTCCTCTGTAGAATGTTACTGGGCTTTAATGAAATAAATGATGGGCAGTGGTTTGTTTTAGCATTCCACTTTTGTCTGTTTTCCGTATTTGGTTTTGGAGGTTAGAGAGCTGTGTTAAATGTCACAGAAAGAGGCAATTTAACTTTCCCTGAAGCACTTTTCAAAAACTAAGTAATGCAAACCAGGAGCCTTGTGATTCCCCTTACTGGAATTTTAACAAGGATTCGTCCATGTACTGTAGCGTTGCCTCCACCTCTTTTGGTTTTGGATATGAATGCACTGTATAAAATATTCAGAGTAGATGTTCACAAAGCCATTCTGACAAACTTGAAATGCCTGTGTGTTGGCTTTGCTCATCGTCTTTTGGTTGAACCTTGTCACAGCCTCTTCAAGGAAATAGAGCTTAATATTTGTTGAATTGCCATTTAGAACTTAGTTAGCAGCTGTTTGAGTTGGCAGGTTGACGAGGAGAATGGAAGCGTGTGCTTTTATAGCAGCATTTCCATTTGGACGACTCCTGATAGCGTGATCACCATATATGCCTGGTTAAAGTCAGGAAAATAAACAGAGTCAACGTGTGGAACAGAATTGTTGAAAGAAAATGGATGAAGTGTGTGAAATACCTTAAAGTTGATGAAAACGGAAACCGTTAGTTGGATGGTTTCCTGCCCGTCCAACACACCCATGCACCGCACATACTGAGTGAGACTAATAAAGTTAAAGCTTGTGAAAGCATAAGGTCAGTTTTGACGCATAGTGTTTTACTCGTGGTGCTTTGGGAAGGAGATTTGGAGTTCAGCTGCTGATGAGAACAGCATGAAATGGTCTCCCCGAGCCCGCTTGCTTTGGTTGGTCTTACTCACCGTCTGCTGGACTTCCTTTAGTTTTGAAAAGCTTTTTGCAAACTAGTCCACCCTTTTCCATGTTATAGTTGAAAACGTCAAATTGATGGCAGGTCAGAGTTGGATCAAATGGGAGTCCCCTGTCTAAAAATTAGCCATGTGCACGTTCCCTCAGCTCAGCGGAGGAAATCTCTCTATTGTTTTGTCCTTTTTGTGTCTCCCTGCTGTTTTGATGTCATTTTGTCTCTGATAAATCCCCACGGTCTTATTACTTTCATTCTACCATAACAAGGGAATGTCTTTGGCAGTTGGGTTCTTGATTGTTTAATAGAAAACATTCATAAGTAAGTCCCTCTTCACACTGGATGACGTTGCTATGATAATAAAACTCTGTGTTACAGTATGAAGAAAATCAGTCAGAAAATTGATCATTCTTGCAGGGTGTTGCAGTTTTCAGCCACATGTGAGGAATGGAGTGGGCTCCACATTACGTGTGGCCAAGTGGGATGGGCTAATGATGGTTTTTAGAATAGGTAGCAAGGTCATGTTGGTTTATCTTTATTATGGTAGTGTATTGGAATCGTGGGTGGAGGGTATGGAAGAACGGTGGCTGCATATTCTTGACATGTGGCCCGTGGACACCAGCATTGCTTTGTAGCAGAGAGTCACCCCTCCTTTCCACCAAACGCGTAACAGACAGTCATAGCATAACACATGGCTGATAGCTGCCATTAAAGTCAATGGGACCGTTTCCGTCGGGTGCGAAGCAGCACGAATCAGACGTGTCTCAGAAGCGTAGTGTCGCCTTTACACGGCAGTTCTATTTTTTAAGCACTACGCTTTTAAAACTCATCAAGCTCAGCAGTTTAGTTTGAACCAGACAGGAAATCAGGCAGTTTCAAAATAAAAGGACACATGCAGATTGGTGTTTGCAAGACTATGAAAAAATACAGTACCTGTGACGGGTTTGAAGTCCATAGGTGTTGTGAAAATAAGCCACATACCTTCTGGATACATGTTGTTGTCTTTCTCTCTGCTTTTTATTGTGTGTACTGACAAAATCACGTCTTCCAGGACCAGCTGGATGGAATGCTTTACGAGAGTGATACGTGTCTAAAATGCTCCCGGTGGGAAGGGGCGCAAGCAAGACGCTACACACCGCTGACACGTCCAGTGTAAATGAGGGATTAGAGGCAGTAGCATCATGCTAACTTGTTGTGGTCTTGCAACACAATGCTGCTTCCTGATGTGGTCTGAGAAAGTCTAAGAGGATCTATGAGCCTTCAAAGCATAGCGCCATCATGTTTATCTTCATAGTGAAGGATTCTAATAGGTCATTGGGTTGTCATTTAATACCAAGGCAGTTTAAAGACTCTGGGAAAGTTTTGCATGGTGATCTGTTGGGAGTCTGAAACCATCACACAGACCAGTAAGCTTTGTGGAGAGCAGAGTAGAAGAGGGGCAGCAGTCAGGAGGCTAAGCTAGTTAAGATGATAACTACACACCACAGAGGAGCTTGGAGTGGAATTGAGTTGAGTGAAGCTTTTGAACCTCCAGCCAGTTCCTTGTTGATCCCTCTTCTGTTTCTCTTTCCCAGAGTTTGTGGTTCTGTAAATAATGCCAGGCTGAATATGAAAGTGCCAGTGGGCTTAAATCTGAGGCCAGGAATTATTCATTTCATTTGGTTCACTGCACTTGAAGCATCTAGTATTTCTCTTCACTGACAAACCGACTATGAAACATTAAGACTGTCTGGATTAAAAAATAGGTTGGCAAGCAATTGTTTGAGGCTGACATAAGTAGGTCAGTGGAAGTGGCATCACAGACATGCGTTTAAATCCACAAACAGTTCAAATAATCACTTTTCAGGTTTTGACAGAGTTTCAGCAGCAGTGTTTGCCATATAATTTGTGTAGCTTTTTCATAACCATGTGTGTATGTTAGTATTGGCCCGGAGGGTTAACGGGGCTGTAGTTGCAAGTTAACACTTGGAATGTTAACATGGCTGTTGAGTCTCATGGGGTTGGTTCAGTCGATGCTGTCAGCCTCAAAATCTGGTGCCCCGAGCCGCTTAATTCTGCCTCACACCCGCCAAAAACTCTTACTAACTCACCCCCCCGCCCCCTCCCCCCCACACACACACACACAGATTCCAGCTGAATCAACAGCTGCACCATTGCAACTAAGTCCAGGAAACAATCCTATGCCATGTGGATTTGCTCCTGTGATATACACAGTCACATGTCTTGAGAGTATGTGTAATCTATGTGGACATTTCCTTAATGGTACTGTTCTATTATAAATTACACATAGCACTGCTCACATCTGCTCATAGCAGCCCCAAACTTCCAAAAACTAATCATTATGTCATGTTGGTGCCATGAAACTTATCAGAGCAATTTCTGTGTATGTTCATTTCAAAAAGAAGGTGGAGTGAGAGAAATAAATAGAATAGTATAAATGTATGGGTTGCTTAGTTTTGCAGATATCGTTACCCATTTGAAAGGTATTCGTAAGCCCCTTTTTTTATAAAAATAAACACCATCCACCCTTTAAAATGGTGTGTGGTCTGTCAGAAATCAGTCCCATCTGCACAGCGCTGCCAAGAACAGCAAAGCTGGACAGGAAACAAGTTTCTCTGAACAAAAGGCCTTTTTTACAGAAAACCGACGACTCAAAACGCCACAACTTTTGATCATTTTAGGAAAGTATAATTGAAGGTCTGAAGTGATGTCACATTTTTATCAAGCCCTTTACCAGTATCTTCCCTGCGGTGTATTTGCCACGTAGTTTTTAGTTAAGGTTGCATTATGAAGTTGCAGTTTTTTTTTCAAACTACATCTTCATATGAAATTCACCATCACTCATTTAAAATTTTGCTCATCATCTTCCCTGCAATTAAAGTGACCTCAGAGAACTTGCTGCAGCATAATTTCTGTTAAATTGCAGCTTTTAAGTCGAATTCCTCGGTGATAAAATCCAGACACTGTCGCAAGATTTAAAAAAACAAAAGTTAAAAAAAAAGACACTTTTTTTTTCTCCATATCACTGAGCACAGCTTGTTCTTTTAATGTTTGTGATTTATCCAGCTGTTGGTGTGAAAACATGTGACTGCAGCCTGAGTAGAAAAGTTTACATCCAGCTCTGGGGTAAACTTGATTTATTGTTCTTTCTCATGTGCCAGGCGACGGTGGGAGGGTGTCATGTAGTAGATTAGAGTTACTGCCTCGGGATAGCATGAAACGAAGAGTCAGCGAGAGAGAAGGAAAAAAAAAATCATCATATTTTGGTTTCAGGCCTGAATTTCACTGCATGCAAACTCATCCCTATTGAACAGATGATAATATTTCCACAGAGCTCTGCACAGACGGGGGATGGAGACAATAAAGTGTGATCTTTAGCAACACTGGGTGCTAGAACTGGCACCGTCTTCAGCTCAGATACTTACATGACATACCACATTTGGATTTATTTTTATTGCGCAATATAACATTAAATATCTGATCCTGGGAGTCCTTTAGTAGAAGAAGAATAAAGAATAAAGAGTTGATCCAAATAATCATAGATTAAAGATGTTCTGTCTGGGTAACATCTGAATGCAACAAAACATCATTGAAGTTGTTTTTTTTGTTTATTAATGTTTTGTTCAAAGAATTTATTCGACAATTTGAGTATTTGGATGCATTGTAGTTTTTAATAAGATTTTCATGTTGTTTAGAAACCTTAGAAATACTTTTTACAAAAAGTGTTAATCAAACAGAAACTACTTAATGGGAGTTACTTCAGGTTTCTGTTGGGTTTTCTTTCTGCAGAACAGCTGCAGAGGTGTTTCACTATGTAGATCATCTGTAGTTTTTATAATGTGAGTGTGGACTTGGATGTAGAAAGTCAGTGAGGCTTGAAAAGGTTTCCAGTCAACCATCACACCCTCTGGGTTTACAGTCACAGAGAAACAAGAGGCACATGAGGGACTTCTCTGTTTTACAGGTGTGTCAGACTGGCAGTGGACAAGCTGTCAAACCTTATTTTAAAGGATGTCAAACAGACAGAAAGTAATCTGTAGAAATTTAAGCCTTTTAAAAGAAACAAACAAACATGTACGACTTAGAACTTAGACTTAGAAAAGCATCATTTTAAAATGTTTGTGAAAAAAAAAAAAAGATCTAATTTTCTATTAACAGAACAAATCTTTTGGGAGCACTAATGGATCTCAGTGCACACTCACTCTTGTTTATGTAACACAGTTTGTTCTAATGCTTAACACACGAAGCAGTAGACACAGCTTTTGTAATAATTTGACACAGTCCTCTGGAGCTTCAACATGTGGCTGAGACTTCGAGAACTTTGAGAAATTCATATCTTCTCCACCCTGAAAGCACAAACCCCTGGAATGTATTAAAACAGAAAACCACGGGACATTAGTGAAAACAAGGAGACGAGGACACGACTAGTTGGTGTCTTTTTGTTTTTTTTTTCTTTGTGTGTTTTCGAATAGCAATGACCGCAGTTTTAAAAAAATGTGTGTTTGTGATTTTTATTGGAATGTGGAGCAGTTCCTTATTTTCTGTTTTACTTCCTGCTGGTTTTTTATTTTGTTTTATTTTTTTACTATCGATACATATGATCCTTGTTACAGAGAGTAGGTCCATCATGGATCTCACAAAGGAAACCTAAAAAATCTTGTTTTATGTTCTTTGTTTATTTTTTGCTGTGATGGATCTGGATGATGAGCAGATTCAAAAAATGTTTGAGAAAATGTTTAGATGGTGCATTGATGGCTGATGTAATCAGATCTCATTTAAATGCTCAATTTCCTGTTTGACTTCTCCTTATTCATCATTTCTTTACCATTTCTCTGCTCTTTGGTTTTAACCTGGATATGTTGACCTTGTTGGATTTGGTACTCAGACAGTTATTCAGTGGTTTATTTTGCTTCTATTACTGAAGTCTGTAATAAACGAACTTTTTTCTTTCTTCACTCTGTTCCAGATCATGGATGAGACCCAAACACAGATCGCCTGGCCTTCCAAATTAAAAATTGGTGCCAAGTCTAAAAAAGGTAACTTTTTCTTTTTCCTTTTTTTTTTCATGTTAAAAGCAAATTGACAAAACAAACAAACCCAAAGCTGAGCGTTTCTACCTTGGACCTGTGAAGCGCTGATGAAAACCAGACTTACTGTATATCTAACAGAAACAAATAGTCTCCATATGCAGCTTTCGGCTTATTCAATGCCTCAAAGTTTATAAGACATTGACGTTTCACAACATTATTATTAGCTGTGCACAACTGTTATGTTTTAGGCTCATTACTGTTGTGCTCTTGTTTTACTGCAGCTCTGTGTAAAATGTTGTTGCTCTCTTTCTGCTTTGATCCTAAAGTGTGTAACTTCATTTTGCAACAAGTTCAGCTGACAGATGTAGATGAAAGAGAAGAGACAGGTGACATATGCTTTATTTAAGCTGAGGATAAGGTTTAACATCTGTAATGAAGCAAAGTTACATCTTAATATTTCATTATTTATTCTTTTTTATTGAATGATAAGGGAGTTTTTAGTGCAGAGAGTTAGCGCTGACTCTTCTGTCTTTAGGCACATGGATCTTCTCAGATATGTTGCAATAAAAATAACATTCAAAATTGAATTGTGTTGTTCTTTCATCTGAGTCAGTGTTGTTTTAGCCAGATATATGTTCTTTGACATGTTAGCAGGTATTTCTGTGTTGCATTCTTTAGAGAAAAGATAATTAAGCAGTGTCCATTGGTGAAAGCGTGCATATTTTCCATTCCTCATCAGCTAGTAATTTCATCCACACACAGAATTTTTGGGATTTTTTTGCAGATTGTAGAGATGTGGGAGTTGAAACTCACGCATTTATTATTGGCAAAGTTGTTCCAGCACTCTGTTCCCAATAAAAAATGATCAGTGGTTATTTAAAGCTCTTCCAGGAAGGAGGGTGGGAGTGAGGCTGGGACTAAGGTGAGGAAGGGGGAGGAAAAGGTGTAGCCGTGCCCACTTTGTTTCCCCCGGAGAATTGCCAGAGTGCATCTTCAAACCAGATGTGCGATCCTCTGACATTATGTAACTTCCTCAGTCAAGTCAGCTCAGTTACATGTTGGCGGGATTACGGCAGATTCTTTAACATTTTTCCTCTCTGATGGTTAATCAACTTTAAATCCTGGCAATTCATTCGCACACAACCCTCCATTCACCCTGCTTATCAGTTCATTCACAAAACCTGCTTCCTGAACCACTCGGGAAAAGATATATGTGGACAAAGAGAGATCATTTTAAAGATCTGTCATATATTTAACTTTTTAAAGGGTCATATTTTACCAAAGTCGAGTTACTGGATGAGACGTAACACAAGACTTAGTCACTCTGCTCTTAAAATAGCAGATGACAGTGGTTTTGTTTGTGCAGTCAAAATTTTATGGGTGTTTGTTTGCCTTGTTTTCTTGGAATTCAACGTCAGTGTTGCCTAGTCTGGAATCTATTGCACTCTGCAGGATTGCAGCAGATTTGTATGTTCGTAGTAACTCCACATGCGGGGCTGCAGTTCATCAAAATGCCAGCTACTCTGTTTCATTTATCACCTGCAGCGAGCTACGGTGTATCTGCCACCTGCGTACCTGTGATAAGTCCAGCTGTTGGCCTTTGGGGCGAGCAATTAGAAGCAGCACACTTTCAGTGATTTAATGCAGTGAGAACTCATCGATCATTTATGAGACAGGCCTGTTCTGCAAATGAAGGTTAGATGCAACATTTAGTTCTGTGCATTCAATGGTTTGTTTTTATATGAAAATCTTGGGGTTTCAGTGTTTCTGCAGATGTTTTAAATGGGAGGAAAAAAGGCTGACTTTTTTTTTTTTTTTGCAGCTGTAAGTCCACCCTTGTTGTTGTTTGTTTTTCCTGCCGTGTGGGCCAAATTAAGATTTAAGGTGTTCATTTTTTATTCCACAATCAATCATCAAGAAAAGGAGGGAGAAGAAAGTATGAAAAAAAAAATCTCAGAACACACTCTGCTTCAAAAATGCTGGAGTGTACTACATCACAACTGCAGCGCTCATTTAGTCGGGCTAATGTTTGCCAGATGTGCTGTTCAGGTTAGATGGGGGACATTTAGAAGAGCTATACTCCCTCTAATGGTCACAGCTGGCAACACAGGAAGAAGTTTAGAGCTTTACGTTGCTCACACTAACAACTGAATGATGGGAGAACTTCCTTGATCCAGAGTCGAGGCTGGAACAAGATGATATCGATTTTTTCGGACCTCCCCTTGAATTTTTTAACTCTGTTCTGAAGCTTTCTGAGATGTAACTGTAGTTTTCTGAGGTGCTGATAAACTTAAAACAATAAATTTGATTTATTAGCCGTCTGATGTTTGTACTTTAAATATGAAACTCTGTGTGAATGTTTTTGCTTGCGTGGGGAGGGGGGGAGGGGTTCTCGGAAGGGGAGCTTAGTGGGCTTCCTGCTGCTCGGTACAGTTAACACATGGACAACAGGCTGCGAGAATGTTGTGTATTTGCAGTTTGCCTTTTCTTTTTGTGTGTGTTTTTTGCATTTCTATTCGCCAGGGGTTTAGCATGCTGGCGCTCCAGATGTTAGCTTACCTAACAATATCCAGACACAAACATTGGCTAGAAATTGTTTTGTATACACTTTTTGATTTTAATATTTTGGAATATCTTTGCTAGATTTATGCCACAGTTCTAAAACCCACATATTACTACTGTTGTCAATCAGACATACAGCCTGTAATCACGTTGACAAAACTGATCCTGTGTGTGTTTATCTTTAAAAAAAAAACGTGTGTTATTTAAGTTGATGCTACGTAAAACCAAGCAGTAAAATTTATCAAAGTAAAACTTAGTGAGTGCTAAAATTATTTACTATTTATTGGGTTTAAATAGTGACACAATTTGAACTTTCTGCTCAAGTGAATCTGTTTATGGATCTAGATTTTTGTAATTGAATTTCAGACAACTAATGAAAAACATGGCTGCTTGATTGATTTTATGCAGAAATTTTTTCAGAAAGAAACTGAAAATCTTCCTCTTTTTAATTCTCGCATCTTTATAGCAAAACGAAGTGCATCAATCCATCTTTTTTTTGCTGCCTTTTATTAATGCGTCAGACCGCTGGAGCACAGTAATAATTGTGTTGGCTCAAAAGAATGACAAATTTCATTAAGTTAATTTCCCAGCACCATTGTGGCGGCTGGTTGCTTGCTGATTTCAAATGAGACTACAAATGTCAAAACAACAATTATTACCACAGAGCTTTTCTCTTTGCTCTAATTTTCTGATAAGTACATTCGTGTCATGTTTAAATGGCTTTAACTCGTCTCTTGTCTCTTTCAGATTCTGTCCTTATCAGCTGTGTCACTCACTCATGAACATTATACATTCACATGTTCTGTGTCTTGCTGCAGATCCACACATAAAGGTGTGCGGAAAGAGGGAAAATGTGAGAGAAGCCAAAGACCGAATTATGTCCGTCCTTGACACAAAGGTACAGTTAACTTATTTATTACACTGAATATGAACTTCATGTTTATGTCTCACTCCAGCCGTTATACCATCTCAGTCTGAGTGACAGATTACATGTAGCACTGTGGTACATCTTGCCCCAGTTTAGCTCATCCCAGCTGTGTTGTGGATTAAAGTGTGTGTTTGCAGCTTCGTTGGCATGGCAACCTAGGAAATGACATACCTGTGCACTGGAGCGCCTCCTTGGGGCACGAAATGATCCATGCACTTTGGGCAAAAATGAGTTTTGTTTGCACACTTTTATATGATTTAGTCATGAAATGGATTATTCTTTTCCTGTAGCATGAAAAGGTATTTAATAAGATTGGAATTAAAAAAAAAAAACATGTTTCTTTGACTGTTCATAATACCACATGTGGTACAAGGATTATCAGTGATACTTTTGATAATCTGCATTTTAATGAGTTCAGTGGATGAAATGTACTTTTAATACAATGTCATGAACTATTAGCGCCAATGTGCTTCTCTGTTTCTGCTCCCTAGAGCAACAGGGTGACTTTGAAGATGGACGTTTCTCACACAGAGCACTCCCACGTTATTGGCAAAGGTGGCAACAACATCAAGAGGGTGATGGAGGAGACGGGCTGCCACATCCATTTCCCAGACTCCAACAGGAACAACCAGGCAGAGAAAAGCAACCAGGTCTACGCCTCGTGAACTGTTTTCATTATTCTCTTGAGCACAAACACCCCCCACTAGCATAACCTATGTTGCTGTCTTGATTGTTTCCAGTTGTCATTGTTCTACAACTGATTTTCTTCTGTAGAAGGTTGTTAGGTTGATGTGTGTATAAAAACTCTCCGGTCCATTTACAAGCTGTTGTTCAGGCAGAACAAGTTGCAAAGATCTGATGTAACTCTGTGTTTTTACTGGCCGCCACTGGAAAAAAATAACCAGGAGCTTTTTTGTTCTTGAAGATCCCTAAAAGTCTCTTCTGTAATTATCACAAAAAAGACTTTAAGGACATATGCGACTCATCAGAGCATCAGACAAGTTCATCTGTGTTATCTAATAGGAAGACACATGGTGCAGTTTGAATATTCTGCATCATTGAACTCCTCTGTGTCTCGTGGACTGCTCAGTCCCCTCCAGTTTTACTCTGATGATGCAACTGTAGGATGATTAGTAGCAAGAGGCTCCCTCAAGGCCCATGACCCCTTAAGTACTCCGTTCATTTTCTCTGGTTTCAGAAGTCTGCAGACTTCAACGGAGCCTTTAGAGACTGGGTTCATATTGAGAGGTTGTGTTGATAAGCTCTTTAGATGTATGTGGCTGCTTTCTCTTTAACTCTGTCTGGAGTTGTTGAAACTGAGGCTGCGGTTGCAGCACAAAAGGGATTTTTATGTTGAAAGACATGATTGCTGCTCCCTTCTCTTCTATTCGGGCTTGTTTTTTGTGTGGAACAATTCCAGAGATGGACAGGCCTGCTTCATATCAGTATCATTCTTTTGGTGTTTTATCAATAGTCCAAGAAACTCATTTTAATTATTTTTAGCTTTGCAGATATTTTTACTCAATTCTCAGCAGTTATCAGTTTTGTGTGAAATATAAAAATAGTAATAACTTACTCTGACCTCATTTTTTTTGTGTTAAGAATTCAGCTTTTTGAATTATGGTTTGGATTTATGGGGCTGCAACACGTATTTGACAGTTTTGTATCTTGTGCATTTTTCATTTCTGATTGGAGCTCGAACTGGTGAACTCATGCACATGTTTTTGTGTCGACAGGTGTCTATCGCAGGTCAGCCGGGAGGAGTCGAGGCAGCTCGGGTAAAAATAAGGGTGAGTTGGAACTCTGAGACTTTTGACTTCACCCAGAACTTAAATTAGAACAACTTCTTTCTTACAGACATGTAGGGTTGGACCTCTGTAAGGCTATAACACTAATTTACCAGACATTGTTTCTGCAGGAAGACATTTTAATCTGAAATACTGTTAAAGTTTTTGCACTTCAGAACATGCTTTACATCAATACTTCCTCTAAGTCCTTGTTAATACATGTGTACGAATCACAAAGTCTAAGAAATGGTAGATGTCAGTGTCTGTTTCTCACCTGTTCTTGAAGTGGGAGAAATTACTTTGTCACATGGGGCTTGGTGGGTTTTAACTCAGGTTACTTTTGTTGGAGGACATGTTTTTGTTTAGAACATGTGTGGGGATAAAATATTGGTTTGTTATGTACACCAGATAGTATCTCATACACATAGCATCTGTACATAGCATCAAGTATCTGGTGCGCACGAGAAAACAACTTTTTTTTTTCTTTGCAACCATGTCTCCTAAGAGGCTCCGGATCAAACATTTAAGTGTCACAAAAAAGCAAAAAGAAATCTGTAAGGGGTCAAATAATTTTTCCACAGCTCTGTAACTCAACAGAATATGGAACCAAATCAAGATTAGTGTTGAGTTCCATCATCTCATATTACTGAGGCTGTGACAAGTATGTTACAGAAACTGGTTTCACACACAAGTTTCATACATAAAGAATAACATATATTTATTCATTTTAATTAGTAAAAAATACATAAAGGTGAGACGAGTGAGCAGAAAAGAGTCAAACTCCAGCTTCCCTGTTTGAAATAAAGAGAAACTTGCAATCCTGTGAATAGTATCCACAGTCTTAACCTTTTCCCAGACCAGTTTTAAAGTACAAGTGTTAGCCTTAGCTTTTTTGTTTGTTCTCCAACACATTTCCAAACCAAGCCAGCTTCATTGAGCAGAGGACCTCCATACTGGTGATACAAATGTTTGTTTTGTTTCAACAATACAGCAATGTGGGCAGCGAACATGCTCATCCACTGTGGAGCAGCCAAAAACAACAAGGCTGTGTTTGCTTGTGAGAATGGCTGAATTTGTGTTTGCTGGAGAGAAAGATGGTCACGCTGGTGTTTCTGCAGCTTGCACTGGCAGTTGTAGGTGTGCATCCAGATCTCTCCATGTCTAATGCGTGTTTTTATATACAACAAAGCACAACCAGCTCCATTTGTTATTTACTTTTAATGAATAATAGTTAAATAACCTCACCAGCACTGGTGGTGTGCAAATAGATTAGCATAATCTGTGGAGAGCCACAAATGTGCCTTTGTACTCAGTTTCTCCTCATAAAAGTATTCACTTAACTTCAGGGTAATAAGATTATACATTTTTTAAAATGCACTTATGTTGGCAATGTTCTCTAAAACAAATCTAAATATATGTTACAAAGTTTTTGTCTGTCAGTTGTTTTGTTTCAAGAGAAAAGGTTCAGGTTATTTCTCATTAAGAATTCTGTGTCAAATCTCCCCATGTTGTTTTTTTTTTATTATTTCTCCACTTGTGGTTATACTTATTGTTTTGTTGTATCACCACCTTTTTAAAATAGGACGAATCATAGAAAAACCTTTAGAATCTTGTGAACTGTTTGACATTATCATATTTATGTTAGGTTGTATTTTTAAACCCAATGAACTGCTATTATTATTATTATGACTGTATCTTCTACTCAGGACCGGCCCTGAGCTGCATGGTGCCCTAGGCGAAAAGGGATTTTGGTGCCCCCTACTGCCCAGAACAGAAACAACATAACTCAATAACTGAATTACACTGCAAAAATATTTATCTATACTAAAATGAACAGTAGAGATAATAGACAGATATAGATATTTAATTATTACTTATTTTACTCTTTACATGAGATGAATGGTGTGTCCAACAGTTTGTCCAAAAAAAAAAAAAGGAGAATTTGGCGCCCCCTCCAGCAGATGGCGCCCTAGGCAATTGCCTAGTCTCCCTATGCCCAGAACCGGCCCTGCTTCTACGTTTTTTTATCTGAGTTCCCATGATTATAGGCTGAAGTTATTAACTATCTCTTCTAGTTGTACAAAAATGTATTTCAAGAAGGTATTAACTGGCTTTTCTCTGTGAAAAAAGCCTCAGGTGCTTTTGACAAACTGTCATAGTTGATATTTGAAAGTATTTTTTTTTCTTTTGCGCTTGATTAATAAAAATCAACTTCTAACAGTTTATTTTAGGAAACACAATTCAGTCTGCAGATGGTTATTTAGCTCTGCAGGTAACATTCAGACACTGTGTCAGTGGATTTAGAGGGCATGCTGTATTTTTAAACCCAGCTTGGGTGAAGTTCTGTTTTCATCTTGTAAGAAGTCCGTTGTACTGATGATGGATTCTTGGGGGATTTCTGGCAGCGCTGAAAGGTGGAGCTGACATGCATGTGATGAAAGGTACAACCAGTTGTTTTACCTCAAAGATATTTTCATTTTTCTTCCATCTTTTAGCTTCGTGTCAATAGAGCTGAGGTTTTTAAACAACCCTCTCTGATTAAATACACAAGGAACTCTCACTTTACTGGTAGATGGTTAAAAAAGCTACCGTCAGCTCCACCATAAAAATCAGTCTATTCTTCATTCAGCGCCCGACTCCTGCTGCTCACGTCTTGTCTTTTTTTCTGCATTTTCCTCTATTCTGACCTAAATTTTTGGAGCCCTCAGAGAGCGAGTGCTGAAACGTGATCTAAATGTAAGGCCAAGCGCATATGGGAGTGATCAGGGATGCATTTCTTTGGTCAGAGCAATTCATGTTGCTTGCCCTTAACTGGCAGCCAAAACCATAGTGGCGCTTTGCCCAAAAGTCAGTGTTTGGATAACTGTCTGTGTGTATTCATCTGTTAATGTGTATTTCTACATCCCCTTCAGTTTAAATGGATGTGTTCCAGTGTAATTTCTCTCTCATGCATGCACATGCATGAGCTGAAGCCTTCATGTCATCATTTATTTTATTGGACTGACTTCTTTGATACAAAAAACAGGAATTGTTGTCTTTATATTATGGTTTTATTTTGTGGGAATTTAATGTGTGAGAATGGACAAGCCAAAAACTTGAAATGTTTTGTTTTTTTTGTTTTTTTTATAGATTTGTTTCTGTATTTTCTTGGTCGACTTTGCAGGATCTTTCAGACCTGTCATGGTTCACTGTGTGAGGCTGAATGTCTTTTTGCATTATTTTCTCTGAATTTGACAGATTTTCATGCCAAGTTCTGCCACCTTTGACTAAAGGAAGGGACCCAAGTGTCAGCTCTCATCAGCCTACAACATATAACCAACTCAAAAACTTTAACTTGATGTCTGAAGGGTTTTTATAGGTCTGATTGACAGCGTATTGGATGACACAAGCTGTTATACTGTGCTGTTTCTGTTCACTTTACTGCACTGTTTACTGCAGTTGAGGTGAGAAGGTTTCTTGATGCAGTAGGTCGACAAAGAGACACATGAAAAATGAGCTTGCTCTTCATCCCTCCCCTTCTCTCGCTCTTCTTCCTGTCTGTCCACGTTACAGGAGCTGCTACCTCTTGTGTTGTCTTTCGAGCTTCCGGCCATCATGCAGTCAGACCCCAGCTCCCCTACTGTTCAACACATCTCACAGACGTACAACCTCGCGGTTTCCTTCAAGCCGCCAACACGCCTCTACAGAGCCACCGGTGTTGTTCGTGGCTCACAGAATAATGCCACTGCAGTAAAGGTGAGCCGAGTCGTGATGTGTGTGACAGATTTGTCTGCTTTTCACACAGCTGTGTTCAGATAAAGTTAAGACCAAACAGCTGGTGTTTGTACCTCTAAAGATCATTGCAAGGCTTGCAGATTCTTGAGTATATTGTCAGCTAATTGAATTTAAGTTTCTTTTTTAGCTTTTCCTTTTGTAAATCGTCTCATTACTTTCAGCACCAAAGAGGCCGGAGAGTGTTGAAACATGTGGTTACTTGAGCTCCCTCAGCTGCTGATTCGGCTCTCCACCAGCAAGGAGACACTGTTTCACTACCATAACAGGAGTTGAACATGTATTTGAAATTACCAACAACTTTCTATCATCATCTTTATCCCCAAATAATTTCCAGCATTAATTTTACGTACAAACAAGCCTCAGTTAACAAAATTTATAATTTTTTTGCAGATTGTCAGCCATTAAATGTGAATTAAGTCCGTTTCTGTGTTAATTTATTCACTTCTTTTTACTATAATCCTCAAGTGTGTAATAGTGTTCAGTGTGCAGCTAAAGTGAGCAGATCCAGCAGTGTTTGCCTTGAGTTTGTGGTAGGTCTGAAGGGTCAGTCATGACTGGGAACCGTGCCAGGTGAAGGTTTAAGGATCACATGGATTATGTGCTATGTTGTTTGGTGGTCTAGACCCTTGGAACACCTTTGCGGATTGTCAAAACCACTTTGGATTGTTGTCTTTATGCTGGCTGCAATGCGTGGATTCCTGCTGCACACTGGAAATGACTTATTTTATTAGGGTGAGATGGATCGCAGAAGCTCTTAGGAATGAGGTTCTTCAAATGCGTAATGCCCATTCAGTGGAAAATACAATGGTTCCTGTTGATGGATCTGAAAAAAACTGGTATTTTCTCCGGGAGTTTCTGCATCGTTGTTTTTTATTGTTCTATTTATTAGTTTCTAATGCAATCTTAATGATGTGTAACAGGCATTTTAGCTTTGTTATTAGTAACATTAAGGGATTCATTTAAAATATATTTATCAGTAGCACTGTGAAAAAGTAAGTACATTCTTGTAAATTAACCTTTTGTTGAAAAAATTAATTATTATCAATTTATTTATTGTATTATTTATTTATTTAACAATTATTTATTTGTTATTATTTAAAAAGTTAGATTTTAATTCCTGCAGACCAGCTTTGTATTCGTTACAAAAGCAAAATGCAGCATTTAATCGTGTCTTTGCAGCTGATTTAAATGAAGTTTTGTTTTCTTCCGTTTAACATGTAAACATTATTTATCTGTTGTGTTGTTTTCCCAGAGAGGCACGGCTCTGTTGCTGGAGCACCTCGCCGGCAGTCTGGCGAGCACCATCTCTGTGACCACCCACCTGGACATCGCACCACAGCACCACCTTTTCATGAAGGGACGCAACGGCAGCAACATCAAGCATATCGCCCAGAGAACGGGAGCCCAGATTCACTTTCCTGACCCCAACGGCCCCCAGAAAAAATCCACGGTCTACATTCAGGGGACCATTGAATCAGTCTGCCTTGCACGGCAGTACCTCATGGTGTGTCTTTTCTTCATACACATCCAATCAGATGGTTCAAATGAATTATTTATTCACTTTTTGGTCAAATTATATTTATATATTTTTTTAAATATACAGATTCCATTCATTGTGTGGTAGCTATAATGGATGCAGTGTCGTTATCATGGTGTGTGAATGAAGTCTGTGGTTGTTTTTTGGTTTCATTTTGTTTTAGACGGAGAAGGGGGGGGGTTGAGATGTAAACCACGATTGCCTTGTGGGGTTAAATAACCTTGGGAGAGGTTTGGTTGGCTCTGCTCACACTGCTGAAACATCCCTGTTAGATTTAAAAAAAAACTAATAATGAAATAAATCTGTTTCTGGCTGTGATTTGCAGCTGCCACATACCTGCATGTAAGATGGACCCACATTTAAATTAGTCTGGCTTGAGTTCTTCTCGTCTTTTTGTCTTATTGGACTTAATGATAAGTGCTTGGCCTGCACATTGTGTTGATGAATCCAACCCCGGATTCTGCTTCAGAAATGCTCTGTTAGCATTCATGTTTTGAATTAAGAGTAGCCCACTGTATATCTTTTAGGGGGGCTTAATGGCCATTCTTGTCTTGTTGCCTTAACCACTAACGCTACTCTTCCCCCAAATCACTTAGAAACATAATAAGAAGTCTGTTTCAGAAATGTGTAAAAATAATGGCTGTTTAATCTCAGTTGGTTTGGAGTTCTGCTCCATGGCTCGTACGAGACGACTCAGCTGTAAACAACTTGTTGAGTTTTCATCCATAATGTGGCAGTAATTCTGTAGGAGCTGCTTGTCTTTGGCTCCTATTTGGTTTTTAAAGACTGTTATGGAGTGCCAGAGTTGTATCAGTGACTAAACATGGTTTATTACATCTATTTATTCACTTTGTGGGAGAATAAAAAGGTTTTGACTGATGAAAGATGAGTTTACAATGAGAGAAGCATAAGAAGCAGAGGATCTCCTCAGTGTAGGAGAAGGGAAGCTATAAGATCAGCATGTCGGAGTGTAGAAGAAGTCTCCTGCCTGCAGAAATAGTCTTGCATGATTTTGGTCTCTGTAGATTACTAACTGTAGCCAGGCTGTAGATTACAGCTGTAATCTCCGAGCCAGTCTGATTCTATACTCTGCTGCTAATTACACCCACTCACAATCGCAGCGCTGTCCAGTTCTCAGCCCTAAATACAGATGTCTGTGGTGCTTGTGGTGGTGATCGTGCAAAAGAGATTTAACTTGGCGGAAGTTCCCAAACTGTTGAGAGGGTTGAATCCAGCCGTGAATCTTCTATTTATTGGTATGACTAACATCGGCCTGTAAATGGTATAGTATAAAAGAAAATGTACTGCTTTTGTGAAAAGAGTTTGCAATTAAAGAGCAAAAACAGGTTTTCGGGATTCTAGTATATTGTTTAAAAAGGTATTATTTTGATGCAGATGCAAGAAAGGAAAAGTTTGTCCCTGTTGTATTTTTACATTTTTTATTTTTGTTTCCTCTTGCAGGGCTGCTTGCCTCTGGTTTTAATGTTTGACATCAAGGAGGACGTTGAAGTGGAGCCGCAGTGTATCACAGCACTGATGGAGCAGCTGGATGTCTTTATCAGTATCAAACCAAAACCAAAGCAGCCAAGCAAGGTATGATACCAGGTTTACTAGCAGAGAGTCAGTCAGTCATCTGTACCGACTCATTCTTGTTCAGGGTCACGGGGAGCTAGTGTATCTCCAGCAGTCACACATGGACAGGTCGCCAGACAACCACTCACACTGAGGGACAATTTAGATTTGCCAATTAACCTCAAACATTTTTGAGGTATTTTTGGGAAGAAGCCAGAGTCCCCGAGGAAATCTCACACATACACGGGGAGAACACGCAAGCTCCATGCAGAAAGGTCCCAGTTCGGATCCAAACTCAGGACCTTCTCACTGCAAGTCAACAGTGCTACCAACTGCACCACCGTGCAGCTCTTGAGGAATTTTAATCTTTGATAACAAAATGTCTTGAGTAATTCAATTTAGGCTTCATTTTTTTAGATTATTCTAAAAATACATTTTATAATGTACCACAATGCCATTTTGATTCCAACATTCACAACATTAAAAATAGTTTATATTATCATTAATACCATCAAATACCTCTGAACACTACATTTATTTATTTGTTTGTTTGTTTGTTTATTATTATTATTTTAATAATTCACAGTTTTACTCAAAAGTTACATATGTATGTATTTATTATCTATTTAACATAAAACCTAAATGAATTTCTCTAAAGATAAATTTACTAAACCAATTTCGAATATAGTGCAGCATCATTTAAAGGCTAAAATAGTTGTCGATTTTTTTGGAAGTCTTGCAGATATTTTAAAAGCTCAGTTCACTTCTCAACAGGGTTATTTTCAATAAATCAGAACACAAATACTAACCCAACTAATTCTGCAAAGAAAACATATTTTCAATCAGCCCTGTTTTGAATTTAGTCCATCCATCCAAATTCACTCCATCACAGTAAGCAGTTTAACAGACATTGAGTCCAAAGCAGCTCTGTGCCGATGGAGCCTTGCAGAGCTGCTGGAAAATCTAAACACTTCTAAGATGCAATAATAATGGAAAACAGTCAGCAAGCCAAAAATACCCATGTGTTGTGTTGACTCTGAACTGTCAACACTTCTGCACTGGTCGTAGACAAAATTCACAAAGTAGGAAAAAATAAAATAAAATAGAAAAACCAGAAAAGCTGTCTTAAGCTTTTGTTTTGTATGCAATAAAGTAATGAGACAAAAGCTCCAATATTCAGGCTTTCATCTGTTAAATGTTCCAATTTGGGGGGAAAATAATAATCCACACTTGGAAATTTTTTTTTTTTCTACATTATTTTCCACGTCTGTGGCTGATGTTGTAAAAAATTGCAATCTGATTCAAGTTTTAACATTATTAGATTCTTAAATGGATTTGGTGTAAAGTTTTTGCACCCTGAAAAGCTGGATAACATGTTTGTTTTTAAGTACAAGTATGAAGAAGAAGAAACTAGAGCGACACTCTACAGTCTTGATTATCTGAGAACATCATCTGAGATGTTTCTGCATTTCCTCTGAAGCTTAAATGCAAATACACAAATAACATTTCAAAATCAGACAGCAGCCTGCGGTTGAGACTGTTCTTCAGCCAGTTTTTTTTTGTCTGCACTGACCGCAAAAAAGACCCAAAGTCAGCTCCCATGTGATTAGTCAACACAGCCTAGACAACATGCAAACTGGAGATCCCAGAACACAGTGACAGCTTCGACTAAAATAAAACCCTAAACATACAGTAAACATAAACCAAGATTACTCTAGCAGCTTAAAACTTCAGTAAAATGTTTAACAGCCATGTCATATACAAATAATTATGTCTACACACACAATGATTGTCATAACTTACAAAATGTTGTGGATAAGATGAATAAAAATCCTTAAACCTTAATTAATCCTGACACATGACAGATTCTGGGAAGTTATTATCAGTAATAGTTTCCTTACCTGCAGCAGAAAAATGCCACTTTGTGGTTTGATTGTAAAGAAGTGAAGAAAAGCTCAGAGCTGCAGAAAGATGGCAGCTCAGATGTCCTCCTCTGTTTGAGCTGATCGTTATTCATATAAAAAGTTTATATCCATAGGATGCAACACTAAATGATCTAAAAGTAGACGTCAATAATTCATATCTGAAAATCTGTCGGCGTTCTGCAGCTCTGAGGTTTTGTTCACATTTCTATCATCAGACTGTGAGGTGACATCTTTCTACTACAGATAACTTCACATAAACTAGCTTTTAAATATATGAACTAACCTTTCAAAGGAAAAACACAGCTGCACTGTTGCATTTCCAAAATCACTTTCCATCAAATGTGACGGCGTGGCAACAAAATAAAATAAAGATCACTGTGTCTTATTTAATTACTGTTTAATGGAGCTGAGGAGGAAAACTGGCATCCAGTACGAACATTGGGAAGATTTCTGGCAAATAGGCGCGTGCCAGCAGGGAATCCCAGCTGGTTGTCTCCTGCATGTAGGCTGCCATCAGTGTTTCAGCTCTATGGAAACATTTTGAATTCTTTGCATCAACTTTTCCAACTAAAAAGAAACAATATCTTGGAATAATTTGCATTTTTTTTCTATTTATAGTTTTATAAAACAACTGGAGTCTACTTTGAATTAAGAATATAAATGTTATGTACAGTCCACCTCTCAACAACTGTTAATATTCCTAATGATATTTCAGTGTGCAGAGTACCGCCCCATCTCTTTGAGGTGCCCACATCCAACCTGGAGCCAGGGCTTGATGCCCAAACCAGACGGACCTGCAGTGACTGCTGCAGAGGTGCCAGTGTAAATACTGGCCAAGCCCAGATCCACTTGAGAACCCTTCAGTTAAATATTTTAATGAGGTGACAGAGTTCCCCCCAAATGGCTCGTCCAAGTGCGTGCTGTAGCCTCTTTGCTCCCGAGACTTTGGCAGGCTTGAATAAGAAGCGGAGTGTGGGTTTGTGTCAGAGAGAATAATCGTGCCGGAAAACTGTTTTTCAAAAGCTCAGAAATGGTCAAAGTCAGGAAATGATTTGCGTTCACATTCTTTTTTAATTTAATATGTATAAAGGGCAGGGGTTTTAGGGATGTGGGAAATGTGGAGGTTTTTACTTTTATTGACTAAATGTCTGATTGACTGGCTGATTTGTTCTTCATATTGTAATAATAGGAGTTAATACTTTCCCTACAAAAACAGAGATATGTGATGAATGTTTAGTAAGTGATAAAGAAATGTTGTTTTTCCATGCCTCCTTGTTTCTCCCACACCTCCCCAAATGTTTATCTTTCTAATCTGCTCCCTCTTCCTTCTTCCCATTTCTTTTTGCCCCCCCCCCAGGCTCCCATTCACTCCCTACCCCTGCTGCCAACATTCCCTATCCCTCACTCCTTCCTCATTTCCCTTTTTCTCATCTTATTTTTTCCCATTCTTCTGTACCGTGTTTCTAATCACCTCTGTCTTCTCTTCCAGTCGGTTATAGTGAAAAGTGTGGAGAGGAATGCTGTCAACATGTACGAAGCTCGGAAGTTCCTCCTGGGTCTCGAGAACAACGGCGTGTCTTCGTCCTCGCCCTCCATGGCCCTGAATCCTCCCAGTAACGGTCCATCCCCTTCCCTTATTTGCCCTGTTAGCCTGGACATCCTGGCCTCAGCTGGCCTGGGGCTGAGTAATCTGGGTAATAACACAATTTCATTTATTTTTTCTAAACTGCATCTGTTACTCTTATACATCCATTCCATGATAGAAATAAGATCAGGCAAAACAATAAGATGCAGCTCTTAATTTGTAAGAGATAAAATTCCACTTTCATTCATTATTCTTGTTACCGTCGGCACCAGTAACATTCAACTAAGTATTATTATATCATAGATGTCTCAAAATTCCAGGATCACCAAATCAATCCTTATTATCCTCAAAATCAACAGGAATCACAGCCTGGGAGTCACGCTGTGTCTTGGCGCATTTTTTTTTTTTTTTACTGTTGAAGGTTTTTGCTGATCTGATCTCAGCAATAAGAACGAGCATCATGCCAAAAACTCCCGGCTATCTTTGATCATCCAACCATCAGAAAATAATTTCGGCACAGATACGGTTGCACGGCTCCAGATGCATCCTCAAATTCTTAACGGGTCTGACTGTGGAGAAACTTTTCTGCTGCACTGATCTCATGAAGTCTCCAGGATGACTGTAGAATTGACTCAAATGTGACTATTAATAATAAATAATAACATTTAAATACATTATTATTTTGTTGTTATTGTTTTCCTGTCAAATATGATGTGTAAATTGGTGGGGGAAAAAAAATCCCCGTACCACAGAAGCGTTTTCTCTATGTCTCATTTAAACCCAGGGGCCGGGGGGGGGTGTAGCTGTGGACGGCCACATCCTGGCCTTTAGTAATTGCTACATGCCTCTTTTCTTCAGATTACAGAGCAGTCTGCCAGAAGAATCCTGGGCCTTATTCCTGGAGCCAAACTAGCCCCTTGTTAAAGCCACAGACCTGTTTCTTTCTGTTTTCATACACTCTGTTTGGGTTAAAACACCAAGCATTACATCGTTGGCACTTACAATGATACGGTTTTATTGGGTATGAGGATAGACGAGATATATACTTTTGTATCCGCGACCTTGTAGAAGAGTATGAGATTCTTCCTCTCATTTGCTCTTTGGTTGATGGCAGTTTGATGGAATTCCTGTAAAATAGCTGGAAGAGCAAGATTGTTTTTTGGAGGGCCTCAACGTAACGTGTGATTAGTTTGAAAAATTGCACTGTGCCTTGACTGGACCACCGCTGATCTGTTCTTGTCCCCGGTTCCTACTGTTCTGCACAGGTTTCATGGGTGCGATGGGGCCCCACTCCCTCCAGAACTCTGCTGCTCCGAATGCTGTTCTGAACAGTTTAAACTCAAATTTGAGCCCAATGCAGACACCGAGCCCCAGCACCCCGACGCCATCCCCCTCCCTGTGGCCCAACTCACTCAACGGCACCCAAAGTTTGTTACTTATATTATTATATGTCTTTAAAAACACATAAATTTTAGATATTTAAACATTATTTGATTCCTCCGTCGTTGCAGGCTTCTCATCTCAGCTGATCCTGCACCCTCAGACCACCCTGAGAAACATCCTGCTGTCAGGCATGCAGGGTTACGCCCACAGCACGCCGTCTCCTCCACCTGGCCTCGCCCCCATCGACAAGCAAACAAACGGGGTCCCGGATTGCGCTCTCAATGGACATGTCAAGGTTGGACTTGTATGTTTTACTCTCTGCAGCATTACTGTTAACTGTTCTGTTTTAGTAAATGACACACATCTTACTCTGTGAACAGCATACTGGGTATGTGAGGTTAGCAACAGCAGCACTTGCCGAAACCGTTCTGAGTCCAGCTCCATGTGACTCCGCTCAAGAGGCCAGCGGACATAATCCATCAGAACCGCTGTCGAGCAAGTCGAACCCAGATGAAGGTACTTCATATATGTTCTGGTCTAAAACTGCTCGCAAAATGTCTTTTTCAAAGATGCAACTTTACAGATAAATATCCTTATAGTTTTCACATTATTAGAATTTATTCTGCTAATAGTCCTGACAGGTAAAATTAGATTCAGACTCGGACAAAGGTTTTTTGTTGTTGTTGTTGTTCTACCCAAACTTAAAGGTCAGCAAAAGAAAATAATTTGTGTGTGTGGTAAAACAAAGTAAACTCAAGTGTGTCTACTGCATCTTCCCTCCAAAATAAAGTCAGAAAGTATAAAAACACTAGAAAAGCACTCCTCCAAACACCTCGAGACCTTTTTGAACATACAGAAACCAAATTCAAATAAATTCAAGCATACGCGGAACTAAATGCAGATATACAGAGGTTGACTTCACTAAGCTTCCATCTTTCATAGCAACCCATATTATGATTTACACCAAAAATTAATCACTTTGTTTTTTGTTTTACTTTTTTTATTGAGCAACTGAACCATTTATCGTGGAATTACATGCAGATAAGTTAAAAACAGCTCTATCTCACAATGATGAAGAATTACTAAAACAATTCCTGGATCCAGACGGTGATCCAGATTATCTCCCAAAATCTAATCACTTCATCAAAACCATCTATAACTGTTTTTATTATCATACTGTCTAACAAAAAAACAAACCCTGCTGAAAGCAATACCTGGTGGAGGTTATAAATCCTAATTTTATTCTAGAGTTTAGAACTTCAGTAGAAGTAATTAGTTATTTTCTATTATTTCAGTTTATTTCTACAAGTTAAAACAGCTTTTTTAGTCTTAGTTTGTATTTATTTATTTGTGTTTTTAAGTTATTTATTGTTTTTCTTAGAAATACAATACATATTTTTGGTATTTCCTTATTTGTTTGTTTTTGTCTCTTTTTTGGACAGAGATGTCTAAACCTGAAACATTTTTTCAGAATGAGATTGTGTTTTATGCTTTATTCAGTGAAAAACAGGCAACTCAGCAACAGTACTTGCCTCCCATTCATAAAACTGGTTCTGCCCTGTTGCTTTTCTTGCTTTCATTTAAGTTTAACACAGTCTTATGAATTATGTGCTATTATAACCTTGAACTGACTCAAATTTCAAGTTGTTAACATTTTCAGCTCCGGTTTGCTGGAGCTCAGCCGTCCAGGCTGAACATAAATGTCCAAATCACCATTTTTCCACTTGAGATTTATGTCGCTCGGAAAACCACATAGAGGAAAATTTGTAGAGTTAACTTCTTTCTTTCACTGTCCCGTCCATCTAACCTCACGCTCCCTCCGACTGCGTTTATTGGAACGGAGACAGATTAACTTCGGGGCTCCTAGCGGTTCATTTCCTCTGTGTCCTACACTTGCGGTTTTTCCCTCAAACCTTCACTCTCACGCATCTCGTTTTCCCCTGATGTTTTGTAAGCCGTTTCTCCGCCTGCTCAGTGTGTCCCGGTAACTCCCCCTCCACCTCCTCCTGTGTCCTGAGTGTGTTTGGACTGGCTTTCCTTGTCCAGCTCTCACCTATGCACTGATTGTTTGACCTTAAGGGAATTTTTCAAATGTAAAAAAAAAAAAAACTAAACTCACAGGGTCTCATAGTGACTGACATCAGATTATTTCATGCTGTACAGTTCATGTGCATTCATGTATTCTTCATTAAATGCACACATTCACTCACACATGTGCACATTGTGTTACATAGAGGAGGTTCTTGTGAGTCTGCAAGTGGAAAAGCAGAAATCCACCAGAATCGCAGGTGCTGGTTTTAATCCATTTAAGATCCAAATGAGACTTGTCACATTTTAATACACACATGCAGCACAGACCCAGATGCACCACCTCATTTACACCGAGTGACCCTGTGCGTGCTCGAATGCGACTGTGTGTGGCTCAAACTGAAATGTTACATAAAACAACAACTATTTTAGCTCATGAGGATGTTGGTTTGGGAGTTTTTTGTACATAAGATGGTGCAAAACTGACAATTTCTTTTTGTTTTTTGTTTTTTTTTTTCTTCAGGCTCTGACACGTTTGTGGAAGTAGGCATGCCGAGAAGCCCCTCTCATTCAGCCAATGGCAGTGATCTGAAACAGATGCTGAAACCATGTAAGACTTCATCAGGCAAACGACAGGCTGTGGAGCTGCTACAAGGCACCAAGAACTCCCATCTACAGTATGTCTCATTTACAGAGCTCAGCATCTTTTCAAATGTTTGGTAAAAACTAAATCCAAAGGCACAGAATTATTTTAAAGAAAAAAAAAGGATTCTACGTAAAATGACAGATGTTAGTGAACCCCATATTGTTTGAACATTTGGTAGTATGGGCCGTAACATGATCTGTGTGGAACACTAATACTCTTCTTTTATATTTCCAACAGTTCTGACTGCCTCCTGTCAGATGCTGAGTCCAGTTCATCAGACAGTCCAGTTGCAGATAAAAGGGCACCGGGTAGCGAACGAGCAGCCGAAAGGGCAGCGCAGCAAAATGAGCGGGAGAGAATAAGACTCGCACCTCAGACGTCTTTTGCTAACATGCAGGTAAACACACACTCATCAAACACACAGTGTTGACAGATGATTTAATGATTAAAAATAAAGGAGTCACATTTTCTCCTTCATTTTCAGGCATTTGACTATGAACAGAAAAAACTGTTGGCAACCAAAGGTAAGCTAACTTTTTTTTAACCAAACACTCCTTTTTAAATCTGTTTACGTTCATTTTTGGCATTTTGACTCTTTTTGTCACTTCATAGCGATGTTAAAGAAGCCTGTGGTGACAGAGGTGAGGACCCCCACCAACACATGGAGCGGTCTGGGCTTCTCGAAGTCCATGCCTGCTGAGACAATCAAAGAACTGAGGAGAGCCAATCACGTCTCATATAAACCCAGCATGACCACCACTTACGAGGTCAGACCCATAAATCAAAAATCATCATTGTCATTGTCTCTTTTAATTTGTTTAAGATGAGATACATTTTTATTGTCTTTGCACTTTTTACAAGGAACAATTAGATTGAATGTGCAGTCGACTTGTTGGGATGCGTAAGATTTAAAAGACTAGAAGAAAGAAAAATAAACAGAAGAACAACAGAACGTTGCAGATATTTACAAATTGTACAGGTTATTTGTATAAACTTTGTATAAATACTTATTATTTGTACTGTTTCTTTGTTTTAAATCAGGGTTCCCCGTTATACTTGTCACGATCCGGCAGCCGGGAAGGCGTTGGGAGTGGGAGTGATTCTGATAACTGGAGGGAAAGAAACGGTACCGGTAACGGGCTGCCTAACCCCACCGAGTTCCCCTCGGCCGTCAGCAGTCCGAAGAGGAAGCAGAACAAATCTGGTCAGTATTTTTGCAGCATCTTTACTAAAAAGCATACATTTTCGTTGAGTTTCTGTATTTCTAACTTGTTTGTCCTTTTTACTATGTAGCTGCAGAGCCTTTTCTCAGCAGCAGCAACTACATGGACTCCATTTCTTCGGTAACGGGCAGCAACGGCTGCAACCTGAACTCATCCCTGAAAGGCTCCGACCTGCCCGAGCTCTTCAGCAAACTGGGTTTGGGGAAGTACACAGATGTTTTCCAGCAACAAGAGGTAAGATGATCCACTTCTTTTAGTTTTATTACTGTTGTTATTTTTACTAAAAGGCCTTTAGATCAGAAAAAAAGCTACAATCTTGTTCCCATATGGTAAAAAGTTTTATTTTCCTTTCTTATCCAGCAGTCTACATGCTAACACTGAAAATAAAGATGCAGAATTTGATTTAATAAAATATTACAGCTGCAATTTACCATTTTTGCTTAAATAATCTGTTAAAACATTTTAAAATCAGCTGGTTTAGTCAAATAAATTCATGATTTCAGTTGTTTTTAAGTATGAAAATAACTGGAAAATGATTCGGATTTCTGCTTGTGATGATGTTGAATGTAAATGTTGCTGCCTACAGATTGACCTCCAGACATTCCTGACTCTAACAGATCAGGACCTGAAGGAACTTGGAATCACCACCTTTGGTGCCCGCAGGAAAATGCTGCTCGCCATTTCAGGTATGAACAACGGACCCAGTGGGGCTAAAATAAGTAGAACCAGCTGGATTCTGATCCTGTCAGCTCACAAATCATCTCATTAATGTTTGGGTTGTAGCTGCAGCAAGCCCAAAAAGAGATCAGCACCATCGGTATCCACATACTGAGATAACTAAAGTAATAAAAAGTGTTTTATTTTTACATTAAAATAGGAGAAAAATAACAAACCTTCTTTACAAGATGTGAAAACAAGCAGCAGTGTTTTGCAGATCGGGTCAAATTCTTCTCAGATGAGTCGTGATGTTTCTGCAGCTGCCTCCCTGATGCTGATTTAAACTCTGTTGTTGCACTTGACCCAATGCGAACATGGTGGGTGTCGCACTTCATTACTGATCTCATATTTTGGACGTTTTAAAAGCTGGAGTTGTGAGGCGGCACTTGGACACCGAGCTTCCTGTTACTGCCTTTTGGGTGGAAGGCCAGTGCTCGGATTATTAATGATGCCGTTCTCCAATGCCAGGATTGGTTTTGCTGCCCTGTCGCCTAACGTGGGTCATCTTTCATCTCCGCTGACTTGGCCTCGGCCTTCAGAACAGAAATATGCACGTTTCTCTCCGTTTTATCCTCTTTGTATTTTTACTTCTTATAAAGTTTAAACTTCCTCACAGTGTGCCAATAAAAAGAGCTGCTGCAGCAAAGTTACCTGTTTCCAGGACTTAAAGTGGAGGTTTATGCTGGCAGCAGCAGAACCCTGCTATCGTATGAATACGTTAGAGATGCCAGGGCGCCCCTTCTTATGAAAGTATTTGAACAAACTGCTGTTTAAAACCAGATGGCCACAAAGAGGGCTTTTGTAAATCTGAGCAACTCTCAAATCTCATTTTCTTGTCATTGTTGATCAGTTGAGGTTAAAGAAATATGTCAACAAACTTCTTGCTTTTGTTTATTTTATTTTATTTTATTTTTTTCACTTTGATTTGCTGCGATTCCTACGTCAACACAAATCTCCATCACCTACTGCTGATGTTTTTGTTGCTCACAGAGTTAAACAAGAACCGAAGGAAGCTATTCGAGCCACCGATCCGCTCCTCGTTCCTGGAGGGAGGAGCGAGCGGCCGCCTCTCCCGGCAGTTTCACGCTGACGTGGCCAGCATCAGCGGTCGGTGGTAGTTCCATTCTGGGTCTTTTAGAACCGTCCACGAAGACCAGCCCTTCAGTCTCTTCTATTGGTGCCAAGTTTCAGCGTTTGTTTACCCTTTTTATGCTTCAGTTGAGTTAAAACTGTTCACAAAGATACATACATGTTTCTTTTTTTTAAAAAAAAAAAAGCCATAGTTTTACCTGAAGTGCCAACTATAGAGAAAAAAGGGAATTCTCAGCTACTCAAGGTTCAGTGTTCACTCCCATGTGGAGCATTTGTGTATGAAGGATGGCGAGTTGCCTCTGAAGAAGGGTACTGTCCAGTATTTCTGTCCACTTTTTATACAAGGGAACAGGCAGAAAGATTAGTACAATCATTTTACAGATTGATACTACCTGCATTGAATTATGCTATCGTATCAAAGACATGCACTTTATTACTAGATTTTTGCCTGTTAGAGCCTCACACCTTAGACTGAAGTAATAATACGTTTTCTTTTTTTATTATTGAGGAAAAAGCACAGATGCATTTTGTACTAAAGTAAAAATAAGCACTTAGCCATCAAGATTAGGGTACCACCAAATAAAGTTTCAAATAGTTCACCACACCCGAGTGGTGAGTCGATCAACTTTAACGCGTCCGACCAAAGGAAAGTGTTGTAGCCTTTGACCTTTGGCTGCCCTCTGTGTGCTGATTGGTTGACATTCCTTCGAGGTCAGTGTTTGTCTGTGTATATGGAGACAAAAACAAATTAAATCTATTGTACTTATTACACATTATGATTTTAAGTTTAGTTTTTATTACCATTTTAGGAAAACGAGTGGAATGTTTATCGGTAATCAGTTTACATATGTGTTTTTATATGTTAATGAATGAGTTTTTATGATTTTTGTTGTTATTATTATTATTTCTTTTCTTTTCTTTTTTAATTAGTTGACTTGTATTTTTTTCTTTTTCTGCCCCTAAATGTGTGGAGCCATGATATGGCTGTGCCATAACACAGAGAAGCCTCTCTCTCTGTGATTGTGCCAAATTGTACTGGTTTACTTTCTGTTCATTTTGTTTTGTCTCATTGATTAATTATCAGTAATGGCCATTCTGTGTCCACTCAGTGTACCTTTTAGTCTTTTAATTTGATCCCGATTTTGTCTGGAATGTAAGAAGTTTTGCCAAGACTTGCATGCCTTTTTCGGTTTTTCTCCATAAACTTGCAGTTCCATTTCGTGAAAGGAACGATCTCATAACAGAACAAAGCTGCGCCTTTTCTGCATGAAGTGCCAATGTACATAGCTCCTTTTTCAGCAGGGAGATGTTTCGTTAAGAACACTAATATTTTGGTCTGACCTTCCTCTTCTGATAGGATGTGCACCACACAAAGAAGCAATAAATTCACAGACCAGCCGGTCTCATTTGAAAATTTCTAAAGGATTGAGATTTAAGTTGAAAAAACAAAAATCAGCAGTTTTTCAACAATCAAGACCCAGTTAAGCAGCGTTTGATAAAGTTACAGGATTTAGTATCAAATCGTTTGCTTGTTCTGTATTCCTGTAATATGTTCAGTCATGTTTTGAAAAGGCACGTTCTTTCCCTGCAATTTATTAACTTGGAGATTTTTTTTTTTTTTTTACATTTTCATTTTGGTCTTAAAATAATGTTCAAATGTCCTGAGTATTCACAAGTGCAATTAAGTGACTCTTTGTAAAGTAATTTTTGTTGTTTATATTTGCGGAATATGAAGTGTAAAAGCAAAGAATGAGGAATTTACTAGTTTAAACAAAAGTACAGTGTAGACAGTCAAGACAAAACAAATTTTATCTCTGCAAAGTTAATTTGGACAGAAAGATTTATTCGTACAGAATCTCTTACAAAATCATTTGTTTGTGCTCCGATTTATGATTCAATTGATTCACTTTTAACCACTTTTCAATCAGATTCCAGCCATTTTCAATGTGGTTGCCAAGTTAGTAACGTTACGCTGAGTAATACTTCGACACGGTTGCTGATGCTGACCAGTTTTAGTTTTGTTTTTTCTTCTTCTCTTTTAAAGACGTGATGAAGAGGGTTAAAGCTTATATAGAGAGGAAACCTGGGGCCAGTTTGCCCCCCCCCCATTCATCATGGAATTACATCCAAACTCTTTGAGCACTGATTTCCCCAGTGCAGTGACTCGTGTTCCTGCCTAGCAGACATTTGTTTTCTTCCTCCACGTTGTTTAGATGTGCTTGCTCGGAGGGCGGCAGAGATTGTTGACTTATCAAGTGAATGTTTGGAAAAAGTATTGATGCATGTTACTGCAGCCTGAACACAAATCAGTGAAGGGATTCAACAAGTTTCCTGCCAGCTTGTCAAGCCTTTGCCTTTCAGGCAGTAGCTACACAATTATGTCTTTGATTTTATGTTTTTTTTTTTGTAGTAAAAAAAAGGATCTGTATTTGAAGGAAATTTTGTACTGCAGTCAAATGGTACATTCAAAGTAAATGTAAACCACTACAGACATGATGTATTATATGGTAGTTCGTCTTCTTATACAACCAATATTTTGTGATAAAAGGTTGATTTCTGCACAATGTTCCACATAAGAATTTGTGTAAACATTGCCACGAGGCCAAAGTTCTGTTCACTGTGCCATCTGTTAATACAAACATTCTTCTTATTGTATGGTAGTAACGATATAAGCAAAACACTTTTTGGAGAAAACTATCCAGCAAGAAAAAAAAGGGTTTGTTTGAGCATTCAAATGGTATTAAGATGGAAATAAATGTATGCAAAATCATGAGGGGACTTTGTTTTTGTTTTTTGCACAGAGATAAACATCTTCACAGTAAGTGTGGAGAAGAAATTGGTAGTGACTGACTTCCTTAAGCTTCACATACAGCTCATAAGCATCACTTGAAATATTAGAAAAGACTAAAGATACAGTATGTCTGCAAATCAAAAACTGTCAGTAGTACTAACCACCTCAAGGGGGCAGTGTTGCTGCGTTTATGGACCCTCAGATTGGTTACCAAGCAACGGATTATCTAATGAGGATTTATTAAATAGTATTATACAAGTACAGGGAGGCTTTTTAAAAACTATTTTAATCATGTATTGATTAATTAAACTTTTCATGTTTTGTTTTCATAATTCACATTTATTATAATAGTTTTGTCATAAAGTCACCAGTTGATCTGTGACATATTTTGATGGTATATCATAGAACTACATGGGACTTTACAGAAAATTTAATATTACATGTATCTGTTTCAAAGAACAAGTTTTGAAATTGAAGTTGTTTCACAGGACAGTCTTCAGGAAGCACAGAGTTCAACAGAAACAGGTGCTGTGGCTGAACTGTGTTGCGTGCATCAGCCTGACTCAGTCAGTTTTTTAGCCTTTTCTGTCATTAATTAAAGTAGGTGCTTGACGACAGGAAAAATACACAACGCCTTTGTGTTTATATAACACTTTCAGCCCTGAATAGGTTGTAAAAATTGATATGTAAAAGCTGAGGAGCTCGAGGTGAACGTGTGGGAAGGATGCTAAGAAAACATTTATTCTGTTGTCTGTGCCAGTTCTTCATAAGATAAACACAGCAAAACAGCATTAAATAATGAGATTTAATAACAGATGAATGATAGAAGACTGTCGAGTCAAGTAGCCAGTTTTTAACGAAAAACACTTTGTTCAAAACCATTTTATAGCCCTGGAGAAAACCTATTAAATACAAAATAAAGTTTCTTTTCATCTCACTTAAGGCTATTATGTGTGCTAGCAATTTGCCCAGCATGAACAATTTTAATTTCATGTTCTTTTGTAAGAGAAAATGGGTGAAAGACAGCTAAATTGCAAAGAAAAAAGGCCTTTTATGGATGTATACTGAATATTTATCGCTTTTGCACTTAAAGGACCGGCCTGGTCCGCAGCATCACATATTGTTTTTGTGGGCAGCTTGCCTCTGCGGGAGAGGTGTAAACGACAGGAGCCGTGACTAACCTCATCATAACTGGCTCCCGTCCTTTGGAAGATATGCACACAGCCTGTTTCTCTGCATCTTTTGCTTGTCTCCATCTTTTTTCTGTGTAGATATGGATTTTTTTTTCTTTACCAAAGCAAAAATCCTACAGTTTGTCCACTTGTGTGTGTGTGTAGTTTGTTTTATTTTGTATAAAACATGTTCAAACTTGAATTAGAAAACATAAATACCTGTTTTCTTTTAGGCATAAATATTTTTTACATTATTTAAATCAGGGGTGTCAAACTCCAGGCCTCGAGGGCCACTATCCTGCATGTTTTAGATGTTTCCCTGTTTCAACACACCTGATTCAAATGAACAAGTCGTTAACAGGCTTCTGAAGGACTTGTTGAAATACAGAGGATTTGAATCAGGTGTGTTGAAACAGGGAAACATCTAAAACATGCAGGATAGTGGCCCTCGAGGCCTGGAGTTTGACACCCCTGATTTAAATCAATGTTTCGCAACCCTGGTCCTCAAGGCGCACTGCTCTGCATGTTTCCTGACTTTGGAACATGTGATTTAAATGAATGGATAATTAGCAGCTTCTGTTAAAACCAAGTTGTCTGGTAATTTGTTCATTTAACTCAGCTGTGTTGGAGCAGGGACACATCTAAAACATGCAGGACAGTGTGCCTTGAGGACCAGGGTTGGGAAACAGTGAACTAATGCATATTTCATACAAGTTCATTTAAATCAGTGTTTCAGAACCCTGGTCCTCAAGGCATGCAGCCCTACATGTTTTAAACGTGTCTCTGCTCAAACACAGCTGATTCAAATAAACAAATTACCTGTAACTTCTGAAGAAGCCTGTGGATTATCTATCAATTTAAATCAGATGTGGCAAATCTAAAATCTAAAACATGTAGTACGGAGAGCCCTGAGGACCAGGGCTGAGAAATACTGCATTATTTTATTATTATTATTATTATTATTATTATTATTATTATTATTATTATTGTGGGGTAAGTTATATCTGTACAGTTCAGATTCAAGACTCCATAAAATTATATTCAACTTGTTCCTTTTAAAGGTTGCACAATGGTCGAGTTAGTGGCACGGGTGTCTTGCAGCACAACGGTCCTGGGTTCAAATCCAGGCCAGAACCTTTTTGCATGGAGTTAACCTGCGTAGGTTTTCTCCAGGAAAACATAAATCCCAGATTAACTGGTGACCTTAAATTAGGTTATGGATGTGTGTGTGAATGGTTGTTCATCTCTGTCCCTCCGATGGACGATCTGTCCAGGATGTACCCTGCCTCTCACCCTGTGACTGCTGTACATTGGCACCAACCCCCCCCCCCCCCCCCCCCCCCCCCCCCC